>JAVSCE010011779.1:0-247372 GCA_032199065.1 Smutsia gigantea | reverse complement strand
TTTTGGTTTCTATCATTGTGTTCCTCCTGCCTCCCCTACTCTCCAGCTATTCCCCTACTCTCCAGCTATTCCCTTTCAGGCTCTTCAGCTAATTTTTCTCTCTTCACACAATCCTTAAAAGGCTGCTCTCTTCTTTCTGCATTTATACCCATGATCTTACTCATTCCTACAAGACTTCAGTAATCTCCTGTCAGCTGTTGATCCCCAAATCTGTACTGCTAGTACTGACCCCTCTCTTCCATTATTCATCATTTCTTCCCTTGGTTGTCAGCAGGGTCCTGACAAGCATCTCTGACTGTGGTCATGTCTGCATAGGTTTTTATTTCATTCTGGTTCTTTTGAGAGCAGAAACAGAGAACTACTCGAAACAATTCATGAAACAGAAGCTACACCAGACTTGGAACTCAAGAAGTGGCTCTGCATTTAAGAAGGCTGTCAGGCTAGAAGCAAGAGTTTTCAAATTTGCAGATCTTTCTGATGTTCTGTAGTAATATGACTTAGCCACATTGCCTTTCTAACACACTAGAAATACAAGTTATACAAGTTCTTGCCTTATTTCTTACTATCTTAAAAGAATATGACTCTGTTTTTCATTTAATTATTTTATTGAAATATAGTTGATATATAATATGATATTGGCTTTAGATGCACAACAAAGTGATTTGACAAGTATGTACATTACTAAGTGTTCACTATAAGTGTAGTCACCATCTGCACCATACAAAAAAATTACAATATTATTGGTTATATTTCCTATGTTCCCTATGCTGTACTTCCATCTCTGTTACTATTTTATAATTTGAAGTTTCCACCTCTGTATCCTCTTCACCTATGACTCTTTAAACTCATATTTTTCTTTTTCTTCCTGCCCTCAAGTTAATCATACTCAGAGACACTATAATTTGTCTATGCAAGAACAAATTAATTATTTTAACTTTTCCTTATTTCTCATCCTCATTGTTTCCATCTTTTGACAGAAATGCATCAAAAGTGTTGACTCTAATTTGTGTAATATATGTCCTTGGATGGTACGTGTCTTTGAAAGACATATAAATGGTGCTATATTATTGCCTTCTTTCTATTTTTTTTTTCACTCAGCACAGTTTTTAAAATTCATGCATCTGTATATAAATCCAGTTCTGACTGTTGCAAGTGTTTTCAGCCATATGCATATATCATATTTTATTTATCCATTCTCATTGTAATAGACACCTGGGTTGCCTCCAACTCTCTGCTTCCCAAACAATGCTACACTACTTTGTCTATGTCCATTTATGGAGCCAGTGGCATTAATCTTCTGTTTACATATATAGAAGTGCGGTTGCTAGTTAGTTTAATGTTAATAATGTGCATAATTAATTTTAGGTATACTAAATATAGGCAACTTACTCTTCAGAAAGACTTAACAATTTACATTTCTACCTACAATGTTTGAAGGTTCCTATTTCCCTACATCTTCACGAACACTTATGATAGTGCTTTCTGAGTTTTGCCAAAGCACACTTGTAGTGTAGCTCAGCTTTTCAAGCCAGGATCTAAGATTGGCCCTTCTTGGATCAGGTGCCTATACCGCAACCAATCATGTGTCCTAGTGAAGGGTGGAGTCACGTGGTAGAAGACATTGCTACTTTGCTTTCAGCAAGAGCAGTGGGTGGGGCAGCTTCTCCTAGAAGGGTCTGTGGATGAGGCAAGGCCATGCCCCCTTTAATTCTCTCTTCATGTCTCCATATTGTTGCCAGAGTTTCCATTCTAAGTGAAAAATCTGATCTGCTGGACCTTGTTGAAAGGTTATGCTCATAGATTAAAACCCAGGCCCCTTGGTGTGCTCTGCCATCGGCTCCTAACTTCCTCTCCGGCCACAGTGAAGCCCTGTGGTTTTCCCAGCAGGCCACACTGTTTCACATCTCCATGCTTTTTCTCTTGGTGCTTCCTGTGCTAGCGAAGACCGTTGGTATTTGCCAGTTCACGTCTCTACTGCAGTCCTCCTGACCAATCCTATTTATTTGAAAGCCTTGACCCTAGACTCACCAGCCCTTGAAATTACTCTATGCTTACTCTAACCTGTGTGTCTCCTTGACTGCCCTGCCTTCCCATCAACATTTCTGTGAGCGTCTATCGCTTTCTTGTACTTAATTACACTGCTGTAACCCCCTGCTTGGCTGCATGGTCTTTGAAGTCAAGGAAAGCATCTTCTTTGGTGTTTGATTCCCAGAGCCTAACACGGTGCCTCAATTTAGTGAATGCCCTTCTAACAAATATTTTCAAATGAATGAACAAATAAGCCACATATTTTACAGAATAATAAACTAGGGTCTGAAGAGGTTTTATGGCACACAGATAGTCAATGATGTTGCTGGAAGCAAAATCCAGGTCTCCTGATTGCTACTATTTTCCACTATGCAATGAAGAATCCCCCACATTTATCCTAATTACATCCATTCTGCAGGTAAGAAACTAAAATTGAGAAAATCATCTTCCTAATGTCAGGAAACATATAGTTCTATGTAGGTTTTTAAAAGTTTCCTTTGGATTTCCCCTTCTCTACTGAAAAATGGAAGCAGAACTAATAGCATTTTAGATTGTAAACTATGTGAAGAAATTCACCATAGAGCCCTAAACTGAGGGTAGAATTTCCTTAAATGAAAGATTACATACACTAAGTTTTAAAAATTTGACACCAATGACTAAATAATATTTTTCTCTTTTATTTTACTTTTTTCCTACCATTTTTTGATTGTATAGCAGAGATATAGCAATCAGAGTCATCATTTCTGTCAAGAAACCGTGCAGAGGAGTTTGTAATACTGAATGTACTATTATAAAAGTATGTCCTTTTCAGTTTTCAACAGGCCTTGAAGTGTTTTGCAGAAATTCTCCACCCACTTCAGTACTCTCGACCTTAAGAGAGTGCCACAGAGTTCGCTAGAGGTGGGGAGGAGAAAAACCATTCCTTTTTTATTTTTCCATCCATTCCAAGAGTCATTCAGCTGGAGCTGGCGGTGAGCATGGCCATTAACTCCAGGCATTTTCCCTGCCACTTAAGAAATAGGGATAGACAGGTGTCAGAGGGAGTGAGTGGCGGGTGGGGGCTTCAGCAGCAGAACCAAGGCACTGCTTTGTAGCTTGTTGCTAATGCTCTTTCAGTTCACAGAGGTCTGAGGAAACGTTGGCACTTTCACAGGCCTGCGAGCAGAGTTCATTATTTCTAATCTGTGAATTAGGGGCAGGAATAACAATTCTCCCTGTAAACTGAGAAAACTCAAATGCACAGCACAGAGAGGTTGTGCATCTGATTGTGCAAATTCTGCAGTAGAACTGAGGACTTCTGAGTCTCAGCTTGCTGTTTCTAGATCCTAGGAAAACAATTCCCCATCAGTCAAGATTGCCACACAGGGTAATAGCATTAATGTTCATAACCATCAGAGAATTGTAACGCTTATTCACACCAGAGGCAAATTAGAGAATTATTTATGATATAATTCATGTGTATCATTTAGACCCAGCAATGTTCTTTTGAGTAATGCTCAAGAAGAGTTTCCGTGGGGAGGGCTGATGGCAAACTACACATCCGAAGTAGGAGGTGGTGGTAGTAGTGGGACATACGGCCCATTGTTTTGTTTTTAACCCTTTATAAAATGATGCCCAAGCTAAAACATTTGAAAATCACTGCATTAGAAGAATGGCACTTCCAGAAACAAATAATGTCCTGCCTCATCATGAAATAATACTTCATGATTATTTGAAAATCTGAAAGATATACTCTGGAACCACAGCTTTTAGATATATTAAAGTGTAATTAATTATATTATTTACACTAATTGCATAATGTATACTTAAATAATATATAAATACATTCTAATTAACTAGATGCTTGGTATTACATGCATAATATGTAAAGAAAAATCTTGCCCCTTGCCCAAAGTGTAGAACAGTTTAAGAAATATGGTAAGGTTTGTTTGTGGGAAAGAATGATTTGTGGACTCATAGACTAATTTAAGTAAGCCAGTTAGCTCCAGCCAAACAGAACACTAAGAATTATTCAAAACTAAAAAAAGCATTTCCCCAATTTTATTAAAATCTGTTTTGATCATGCAAATACATAACCATCTAATAAATACAATAAACATAATCTTCAAATTAAATGATAGTTTTTTGTGTCATCCAGGATTTGGTGACTAATAAAGACAGAGGGTGATAGTTTGAATGGTCGTTGAAAGATTATGCTCAGAGCCTAATATCTAGGCTGCTTGGTGTGCTCTGCCATCTGGCCTCTGACTCTCTGAAGCCCTGTGGTTTTCCCAGCAGGCCACACTGTTTCACATCTCCATGCTTTTTCTCTTGGTGCTTCCTGTGCTAGCGAAGACCTTTGGTATCCGCCAACTCACATCTCTACTGCAGTCCTCCCGACCAATCCTATTTATTTGAAAGCCTTGATCCTAGACTCACCAGCCCTCGAAATTACTCTATGTTTACTCTAACCCGTGTGTCTCCTTGACTGCCCTGCCTCTCCATCAACGTTTCCATGAAAGCATCTATCATTTTCCTGTACTTGATTCTAACCTTCCAACAAAAAGTAGTTTATACTTCACCAGAACCCTGTTTATTCTCTTACTTGCAGACTTAACCAATCAATCTAATGTCCAGCCTTTATTTTTATCTGAATATGAGCAGATGGGCAGTTTCCATGTAAGGGTTATACACACACACACACACACACACATACACATATATATCAATAAGTGATTAGCAAAAATTTAAGGAAAATGAATTCTTTCCACTTTATTTTTTAATTCTTAGATTACATAAAAGCAAAAAACATATATTAGGTCATTTAGGTATTCATTTGGAGCCATGACTGAATTGTGGGTTTCTATTCTAGATTGAACCACAATCAAAAAGAGGAAGTTCATTTTCTTTTTCTCAGCAGAATCTACGGGAGGCCTTGATGAGAGTCTCAATGTATATCTCCAATTTCTTAATCATAGGTTCATTAGGGAATAAGACAGGCTCTTGAAAAGGTATTTCGAGCAGTGCAGCCCCCAGCGGGTTGGGCAGTACTTCATTGATATCAGCTCCAAATCACAACTCTTTCCTTTCCAGCCCTTCAAATTTATCAAAGGAGGAAACGTCTTAGATTCCTTGATCATCTGCCCCACAAGAAGATGTCTTCTGTATGAGGTGGCAAATCTTCCAGTATACAAAAAGCCACTGTGCCAGCTTGAGTGCCAGCCCCTGTGAGCACCTGAGGCCTTTTAAAGACTCTCACGTGTCTGTCAGGATCACGGCATCCTCAACAAGTAGAACATGAGCAGGTTTTGGTCCTGGGATCACCTTATTAAGAATGAAAGAAGCAGCCCTTCAGCCTCCATTTTCCCCATGAGCCATTTGGAATCTTTTACCCTGTAGTCGCCAGAATGTTCTACTTTTTATTTCTCCTCCTCCTTGGATGATGACTGTGGGCCCCAGGTGCCAAACTGTGGAACATAATTGTCTACTGATGGTGACATCTGGTTCATTGGCAAGCTCCTTCCTGAGTTTTTTTCTCAGTGAATAAATGATAGCTTAGCGCTGGGTAATAATGGAGCTTTGTCTCCTAACATCTTTGGGCCAGGTTTATTTCAAATTCATTAGCGTATGCTAACAGTAAACTATGAACCAGTGATAACCCTGGCTCAAGTTACTCTTCAGAAAAACTTGCAGTCATAATTAACCTGGAATAAATCCTGCAGCTGATTTTTAAAGAAAACTTTTTTTTGTATTCCCAGAGAAGCAAAAGAAAGGAAGATTTTTGAGTCACTGACAAGGGAAAAATCAACTTTTACTGTTGTTCAGTGTTAATCCAAAGTAAAAATAGGGTGCTTTTGTGACGTTTTCCCCAGAAATAAAATTTACAGAAGACTTCTGAGTTTGTGGATACAATCTAGCCACTCTTAGTGACTAACATACAGCATTCACTATCCATATCATCCTTTTAATATTCCAAGGTTGTTAGGTGTAATCATCATTATCCATGTCTTGGCCTAAAATCTACTGAAAACTGAAGAAAAATCATGAATGTTTACAAAAGACAAAATATTAACCTAAATTATTATTTAAAAGCAGGATTCAAATATTACTTTTTTAAGGAAGAGGAATTTCAGTTTTAACTACTTAAAGTGTAGAAACTTGACCCCTATCTTTCTGATCCCACAAACAAACTCCATGCACATGTCTTAACAAAAGGAAACTATATGCTCCCAAGTTCAATATTGGTAGATCGATACATTTCTATTTGCTCAAATAGTAAATCCACTAGTTTATTCTTTTGCTAAAAAAAATGCATAAAAGTTACACTAAGGCTATATGATACTACCAAAGGGCCTTATATTGCTACAAATAATTCTTAAGGATATAAAGTCAGGTGATTCAGAAAATGTTGAATGGCACAATGTCTACCACTGATGCATCTGTGAGACTGCATCTACCTACACTTTATTCCCAGTAAAAATTTATTATGCTGGTTCTGCAAAGTCTAGAAAACAAATACAATTGTTGGAAAGGTCAATATCAAGTTTACCATTTTCTAGAGCTTTTGGGCTGAAGTATGAAGAGTCAAGAATAAGATTTAACATATAAAACAAGCCCAGATTTAAGAAAGGTTGTAGTTGTAAGTGGAATCCATCTCAAAGAGGTAGGCAGGTTTTCATAAGAAATAGTCTAAATCAGGAGAAAATAATAGAATAGGAAGGTGTAATATTCAAAGAGGGAAATAATAAGAGTTGATGAATATGTGAGCTGTGAGGCTGAGGATACTGAATGCTGTAAGCAAGGACGCTGAATACTGTAAGGAAGGAATGGTAAAAAAGCAATCCTCTGGGAACAGAATGCAAAAGAGGGAAATTAAAGGGATTATAAAAGAAGACTTTAAAAAAGGATTTAGAAAAGGAAACAGTAGAACTTAAAGTGGAACTTTAGACAAGCAAACCTTTAACGTGATGGATGTGACTGGGGCTTCGGGAGTAGTGTCGTTCCTGAATGCATTGAGACTGGAGTCTGTATATTCCCCTTTCACCTCCTACCCCGAATTCCCTCTCTTCTGTTTCAGCTTCTGTTATTTCTTGAGCTGCCCTTGTAGAAGGCCACTGGGGCCTCTTTCCCAGTGGCTTTTTCTCACTCGCTCTCCTGCTGACCATTGCTGACCAGCGACTCTTGGGCACGGCTGTCCCCTCTGGTTTCTGTGGCCTCTTGTTCTGCTGTCTCTCCTCCTCCCTTCAGTGTGCTCCTTCTCTGGGCCTCCTTCTGTCCCCTCAGCAGGGCTGTCACCATCCTTCACTCTATACTCTTTCACAAGGCCAGCTTACACAGCTTCAGGATGTCAGACACCTCAGTGACAAATAGGCCCAAATCGTGGAATTGTGGCCTTACTCTCAACTTCTTCCCCAAGCTCCATCTTCACACTGGCCTGCCTGGTAGATTTTATGGGGATGTGTCACTGGTATCTCAAGTTTAAGAGGGTTGAAAAAGTATCTTCCCATCATAGGACCTGCTTCTCATCTAATGTTCCCTAAGGCTGCTATTAGTATCCCTGTCTTCCCAGTCACCCAGGCTCAAAAAGATCAGTTATCTTGGATATCTCCCTCTTCTTTTGTCCCCAAATTCAGTTGTCAAGTCATTCTGCCTTTGCATTATCTCTCACATCCATTGACTGTCATTATCACCACTCTGCTGAGGCTTCTTGCGACAATAACTTTCTTATTGTTCTGTCTCCAGTATCTCCCATAGGATATACTAACAGTATAATATGAATAAGTGCTTGAACTGATAAATAATATCAACATTCATTCAATCAACAATTACTTATCAAATGCCTGCTATATGCTAGGAAAAGGTCTGGACATAGAGAGAGAACAATGAAAGGTTCTTACATTTTTTAAAATGGGATATCAAGTATTCTTTTAAAAGAAAGATTCTGAATTTCTGCTATGCTGATTTCAGAGATAAAAAGACTGAGAAATATGGTTTTATTTGTAGAAAAATAAATATAGTAAAAAAATAGCTTGTTGATGGCAATATCTGTCAAATGATGGAACAGGATATGACGATTGCTTATAGAGTCTCCTTTCTTGAACATTTTAAGAACAAGATAGATAGATTTATTCATGAAATAAGCAGGAGGTTCAGGACCAAAACAAAACCCTGCTGAAACGACTCAGTGCACCTACGGATCGGTCTGCCTTAGTCTGTCTTGTTCAGAGGGCTTCACACTGGCGTGCGTGTCTGTGGGTGCGTTTGCTGGAGGCGAAGGCATCTATTTTCTTTGCCTCTCTGTAACTGAGAAGGATATGCTATTGCTGAAAGGGAAGTAAGCGGCTTTACGACTCTGTTTAAAAACCCCAAGTTTTTGGTTTAAATGCTGTTTTGAGTAGTTTATTATTGAAAATATACTTCTGCTTTCAGAAAATGCCCAAGATCTGCATCAAAGGCAAGCTGCTGATGGCTAAGGGAAGGATGGGGTACAAGAGGGAGCCAAGCGTTAATTATAAGGAAAGAGGAAGGCGTCCAGCTAGTTAATGAAGCAAACTGCTAGCAGTTTTCTGCTTGGGAAAAGTGATCAAGGACTTTCCTTCAGACAAACAGCAGCCTTTAACTTCCCCAGCTCCCTCATCATCAGGTTTGTGTAGTGCAGTGGGGTGTTGTGAAAACCTGCATGGGATTTGCCATCAGACCCCGGGCTAAGTTCCCGTGCTCCTCACTTAACGCTTATAACCCTGAGCAAGCCAAACGTGCCAAGCCTCAGTTTCCTCACTTACCAAACAGGAATAACAACAGTCATGCAAACATGGTTGTTGTGAAAATTTCAGATATGTCAAAGGGCAGCATGAACTGAACATACCCTAAATTAGTTATGCAAGTATTAACTAATAGTAACTAGAAGGAAGGTGCTCAGAACCAAAAGTTAGCATTTTTAGTTAAACTTAACATTCTAAAACAAGTTTGCTAGATGTAATGTGTAAGGAATAGCAACTAAGTTCATAATTGTAACCAACAGTTTGATTCCACCTTGAATGCAGGTTATTTTTAAAAGTTAGCCCCATTTACTCATGCACTTAGCTCTGAAAGCTACTTGTAAATTAGTTCTGGAAATGCATGGCATATTTTCCCATAGAAGCGATGTAATATATCTTAAGTCCCTGCATACCTTATAAAGACTATTTTACCCAAAAGTAACTAAAGTGTCAGGCTTTTGCAGGTTGGCCCCAGACAGTAACTGCTTTCTTGTGTCTTCATGTAGCAAAAAGAGGGACTGCAGAGACTTGGGGATCATTTGTGCATCTGCTGCTGCTCCTTGGAACATGGGAAGAAGCTCTTTGAGCTCAGAGCATGTCTGTGTCTCCAGGTCCCCAGCGCATGAGCAGAAGGAAGTATGGCTGCTTGGAATGTCCGCACACCTCTCTGCCCTGCACCCAGAGCACGCTGAGCTGAGGGTTCATTCTGCCTTGCCCACTCAACCCATACTTCTTGCTGGGCTGTGGTGAGTCCTTGAAAATAAATTATTGAAAGAGTTAAGCCTTATGGTAAAATCCCACAAACCCCTGCAGCTCCTAAGGAACTCTTTTTCTGCAGGGTATATGGCCATTCAGGCACGTCTCTGTCCTGGCTCCTTGAGACTCAAGGTCAGGTGGGGGAGGGGCCAGGGGAAGTAATTAAAAGGCTGAAGATGAAGGCTTCCTCTCAAAAAACTTGAACAGTAGGAACCCTCTTCCCTTAGCATAGCCCAAATGGATACAAGTTAATATTTTTAGTGGGACGTTTGTAAGTTAGAGATATTTGTAATATTCCTTCAATGCAAATTCTTGTGTTATTTTAACAGAGGGGACATTTTTGCCTTTTGAAAGAACAGTCAAATGAAAGTCACACTGTTAATCTCAGCTACTTCTCCCTCAATAATAAGGCACCATTTTGATGGCTTTATTAGTATAAAATGATGTGAAAAATATCTTCAAAGGTAGAGTTCCATGGTGGGACAAACAAGCTTATCTTGAAGACATATGCATATCTTATGGTTTAAAATCAGCAAATGAAGAAGAGAAGAGTTCGTGTAAAATCTGTACGATTAGGAATAGCTGAGTCAATAATGTCAGTTTGAATGATATTATAGTGATGGCTAAAGAGTAGAAGTTTCCAATCTCCCAGCTCCAGGGTAGTCACAGGGCTGCCATCTGTGGTTGTGCAGTTTGTGCACTGCACAAAGGGAACCCACCTGTGTCCTGGTGATGCTGAAATCCAGTCAAGCACTCTGAAACAGAGCTGAGCTGGGAGGAAGGACACCTTCTTCATATCTGTGTGAAAGTGTATATGCCAGCAGCTACCCTGTTTAGCTATCACCAAATGCCATATATATATATATATCTACCTACCTGCTAGGAGAAAAAAAGGTTGCAGCCAGGGGATGCCTTAAGGGAATTGGTGCAACCACCTCCATTAATCTCTGTTTATTCTACATTAAAGTTGACACTTTAAATTTCTGTTAGGGAAGAGGAAGGGAAGTTAATACTCATTGAGAGCCTGTGATGTGGTAGGCGCTGTGCTACTCTGCTGAAGGCTGCTGAATCACTTTAATCAAATTGGGTAAAGGCAGTGGAAGGCAATACAAAGAATAATAATTACATTTTAAATGCCTTAAATGAGCATATTTCTTTTCACAGAGTTTGAATATACTTTTTTATTTATCACAATATCTCTATGAAAGGCCAGGTAGTATCTACATCTGACAGGTAAGTTATAGAGAAGTTAAGTGACTAATAAAGTCTTACTAATAGATTTAACCCAAGTCTCTGACCCTTAATCCTGTGCTTTTCATCATGCCATGAAAAAAGCAGATTCATGGAAATCTTAGGCTGAGTCCTGGGCTAGGAAGTAATGTGTTGGGGGCTTGGTGTTGATGGCGCAGAAGCTGACATTGGAAAGACCTGAATCTTCAAAAAATATTTAACAGAAACAAATGTTAACCATAGCTTGGACCTGAAAACAATTCAAACAAAAGAGGAAAGTAGCCAGAAATATTTTTAAAGCCTAGGGAAAGACTAGAGGGCTCTTAGAACTTTTGTATGCCAAGTACATTAAAAAAGAGGTCCTGCCAAGGTGCGGGGGGTAGGGGGGGCGAGCCTGAAAATATATGGCCCAGATTCAGTCTCAAGGGGAAAAAGAGGGCCAGACATTAAATGCAATATACGCATTTAACAATATGGCTTATCTTTCCAGGACATTATAAGAAAAAATGACATTAACTTGACCTAGCTTAGTGGAACATATTTGTTTTCATAGATCACAAAACTAAAGGTAGTTTCATGATTTTGAATAAAATCTTTGCCTAAACCATAAGGAGATCATGGAAGCCACCACAGTAACACATAATAACTCCGTGGAACACAGAAGTGATTTAACATTTCAATTGGTGTTTAAATTCAGCTCACCAAAGACAGGCTTAGTTAAAAACAACTTTTGATTAATTGTGAACTGAATGTATCAACTGGATTTCTCAGAAACCTGTAACCATTCAATTCCAATACACCCTTTCTTCATAGCATTTATCACAATTTGTAACTAAGCATTTGTTTATATACTCATTGGATTAATACCTGTCCTTTCCCTCCCACCTACCAGAACTAAGCTCTGGGAGGGCAGGGAGTGATTTTGTGTGCTTTCTGTTAGATCTCCATGCCTGGACCTGTGCCTGGTACAGACTAGGCAGGCATTCAATATTGATTGAATAAAAACAGCAAATGAACTAATGAATGGACAATTTTAACTGAAGAAATTAAAATACATAGAACTTTCACAAAGGCAGTATACCAATGTATTAGACAAATTATTTGGATAACTGAAAGAAATCCAAGGAAAATGGAAATTGAAATAGTATTGAGATAAAAGCAGAATCTCTACTAATCCAAGAGAAACCCCCTGGGATGAGTTGACTGCCAATCCAAATTTGTTATAGAAATAGTGGACTATTTGAGGACTGTAGTTCCTCAAATAAATGTGCTTTGTTAAAACCCAAAGGCTTTTCACTGTACTGATGTTAGTCAAAACTAGCCTCTTTCCATCCATTGATCTTCCTGTCCTATCATCTATTCAGCCTTCTATTCATCCATCCACCCATCTAGTAATCCCTTTATTCCCAGAAAAAGTTAACTGCTTGTTGATAATCAGAAGGTATGAATAAATAGCACTGGAAATCAAGGATATATTTAGGTGTGCAATTTCAGGCAAGTCAGGGGATGTATAATTAACATCATTTATTATAGTTCTGGTAGCCATCTAGATAGTTTATCATATTGCACTTCAGAATGAAAGACAATCAGCTATAATTATCCAGCTTAATTTAATAACATCTTCTGTTTACTATTTGCATCTCTTGTGTACATTATGGAAACTGTCATTTTAGTTTCTGAAAGTGCGTTACATCCATCCTGTCTGTTCTGACGAGAGTCTTATTATTATTTTTAGAGACATTCTTCTCACTCCCGCAATGTTGGAGGAACATATTTGTTTTCATTATTTGGACACAGTCAGAAATAATTTCTTCCTTTTGTATAGTGCTTTACAGTTTACCATACTTGTTTTTAGGTCCTTCACCCTTGATTCTCAATTAAAAGCCAAACTCAATCTTGTGCATATGTTTTGTTGCAGTTTTCATTTCATCTCAGGTAAGCCAGACGACCCCTGGGCCCCTCCTGGGACGTGCCCTGATGCTGTTTTCATTAACTTTCCCCTGGTGTTTGTTTGGATATTCAGATGATGATGAAGTGGATGTTGTTCTCATTATTGCTGCCTCAGGATGTGGGGGGCCACCATCTGCAGATGCCGTGTAAGTGATCATCTTGGCCCTGACCCATATGCCACCTTTGTAGTCATGAGGATTCTACCCGAGAGCTGCCATCTGGTTTTCACGGAAGCCGCTGGAAATGTGGGGGTCTATGTTTTACCACTGAGATTCGTGTTCAGAGAAAAAAATTGAGTATTTTCTGCTCCCATCAGGGACAGAGCATCAGCTGTTGTGTTCTTTGTATCATATTTTCTTGTAGCTTATATACCTTCTTTGTTAGAGTTGTTTTATCAGAAATGTTAAGAACCCATTGTGGGTTGGGTAGGAGACAGAGGAGGTGAAGGCAACTGCTCCAACCACAGGACCTAAAGATCTTACATGATTTAGCCCAATATGCTGATGATGAATTTTTAGTTTTTAGATACAGACTACTCTTTGAGGTTATCATCTTTATTTACTAAGTTTTACTCAGAAATAATTTCAAATTACAGCACACTTACAAGAATTGTCCAAAGAACTCCCATACATCATTCACCCAGATTCATCAATAGCTTATATTTTGGCACATTTGCTTCACATATATTTATCCTGAACCATCTGAGAGTTAATTTTAAAATCTATGCCTCATTTGCCTCTAAATACTTCCATGTATATTTCCTAAAAGCAAGACATTGTTTTATGTAACCACAGAGCAGTTATCAAACTCAGGAGGTTAAACATTGGTATAAAGCTGTTATCTAAAATGCAGTTCATAATTTTAAGATTTAAAACCAGTGCTAAAGTCACAAAAGTTCTCCGCCATGTTTCTGCCCTTAAACAGGTTGGTAAAAATTTTTATAGCCTCTTTTGTCATATGGCTTCTTCTTCTATGGAAACTTTAACAACTTTGAATCCCCAGGACACTTATCACAACTTGTAGCACAGAATAAGGATGAAACAAATAGAGAAACACTCTACACTTGACTCCTTTCTGCACTTGTAGGAAGTTTTTCTTTGTCTACAAAGTGTTTCTCAGATTTTGACCCAGGTGAGTTTCTTTCTCCTTTCCTTGCCTTTTTGGCCCCACTTGCCTGGTGCAAGATTGCAGCCAGAGCAAGAATCTCAAATGCTTTGTTTTGATTTTTCTCTACTTATTCTCTTCTTTCTCTTCCCAGCTTTTATTCAAGCAAGGCATTCTTGTCTTTAAAACTGTTTCTTCTTATTCAGAAATGTACCCCCTCCTTCAGAGATCAAACTCCCTCCAATATGATAAGATTTTGGGCGAACAACATGTACTCTTTAGACTTCCTAGGATAGCATCATTGATCTTCCTGAAGCCTTTACATGGAAATGCGTAAAATAAGCATTATTTATAAAGGTATCTTTTTCATAGTGACTATTCATCTCTTCTGTTAGCAAGTTTATCAGTCACAAGGAGGAAAACACATCTGAAAGAAGCAAGCAGTGAAGAATCCTGCAGGAAGCTTGCTTTTGGGAGTACACACATTCCTACCTCGTTCCTATTTCCTTATGAATTTTCTTGGCTTCCTGCATTTAGCTTTATAATTTGTGTTCTGTTTCCAGCACTAATTTATGCCCTTGCTTACTGATTTATCCAGATAAAGGTCTTGAAACTACAAAACATAATAATGATTCATTCCAAATATTATTTCTTGTGTTTTCTTTGCATTGACAATAGCTAGTTTCATATTTCAAAAAGAATCTTTTCCTATAAAGTACCTTTTGAAAAAGATGGTGAGACATTAAGATAAAAGACCCTAATTTGGTAGAGTAATTAGTTGGTCAACTGCTTTTTTATCACATAAATTACTTTCCTGTCAAGTGACAACAAATGTAATATGAACTGAGATTAATTACATAATAATTATGCTTCACATAATTGGTTAAATAGAGGAATTTCTTATGAAATGGTAGATTCTTAAATTTATACAAATAAGACCAGATGGTGGACAGCTAGTTTTAATTAAATTAGGTTTGATAATTATAGATGATTAATTTTAAATTTGACTCAGATTAGAAAGAGTATATTAAGGAAATTATTTTTAGTTTTTTTCAATAGGAAGATAGCATGTTATGATAATTATAAACTCTGATACCTGGGATCAAATTAATAATCCTTTAATTTCTCTTGGATGAATAAGAGTGTGGAAAATGCTGCTAAGAAAAATGACAGGCTCTCCTTCCTTGGCGATCTTTGAGATTCAGTCAGACATCATGTGTATAAAAGGTTAGGCGTTATCTTCATAGAGATGAGGGGAGGGCAGGAGTTGGGAGGATGAAGGAAATTAGATCCTGAAGATATTTCTAATTCCTGAATGTGATGACTAAGCCAATATTGTGGAATGATGTGTGTCATCGCATTATTTTGTATCAGACCGCAAAAATGGCTTCTGAAAAGGATGTAAAAATCCCACAGAAGCACGCATGTTAGAGAAAGGGCTTTCCTCCACACTTCCTTTTCATTCAGAAGGTATTTTCGCATGGCATATCACATGTACTCTGGCCCGAGGAGTCTGTGAATTGCTTCTAACCACCAGAGCCACGTGTCCCTTATCTGTGAAAAAGTCTGAGTCAAAAAGTGCAAAGACAGGATAAGCCTGGCTCACTGAGGGGCCTACCCCACACAAGGTAAGACTCATATTCATTCTACACAGACAGCTTTTGATTATGTTTGTTTGTTCATTCACTCATCAAATATTTATTGCATGTAAAACTCTGGGTCAGTGATATGGTTTTATCAGGCACTTGCTTTCAGAATAAAAGACTGTTAATGCAAAAGCTCACTTTCTGTATTTCAATTGTGTCTGCACGCTTCCAGCAACATGTCTTCCATTGCTTTTACTATTTCCTTTAACAGGAAAGCCAGCCCAGCTCTAACTCAAAGCCAACCTTATGCTGAAGTGGCCTGAATCCTCAAGTGGCCCATCTAGGAGAACAGGTGCTGATGGGTGGTCTCTCCATGAAAGCCAATACAAAGCCACACACATATGGTCATGTGTGAGCAGACAGGGTACAGCCACCTGGCTGCTTTAGGGTTGCTTCACAGAGAGGTGCCCAGCGGATGGGGGTTACATTCTGGTTCACTGACTTGGACTGATCTTGGCTGCTGAAGAATTCACTTTACAAACTACAGTAGTCTTAACTGACTGAAACCAGCTAGGATAGTCTTGGTACCAAGTCCAAGCTCATGCCACTCACCACAGGACGTGCCAATCAAGTCGGAGACAAGGTGCTGGGGCAAGGAAAGGGAATTTATTGGGAAAGCCAGTAGACTGAGAAGATGGAGGACTGATTTCAACCCTGAGGGAAGCAGGGGCAAGAGGGAGTTGAGGTCAGAGGGTGACCATCGGCCTCAGACAGCTGGACATCAGCGAGTCTCTGAGGAGGGTAGTGGAACTTCTTGTCCTTGGCTAGTTGGCTTGAGGCAGACTGACATGCATCTTGTCATGATGTTCCTCAAAGTCCTTGACAATCCAGTCATCATTTTTGTACATCCCTTTGGGGAAGTGAGCTTTGGGGAAGGGCTGTTCATTTGCAGAAACCTCAAACTGTAATCAGAATTCCTTCTCATGGCTAGCAAGCCGACATGCAGGACTGTATGGCTGAGTGGAAGCCCTTTTCCTTTTCTCTTTTGGTCCGTAGGTAAAAGCAGCGATGGGGACAAATGCAGTGTGGACACAGAGACGCCAAGCTTTTCCTGTCTGGTACAGCCTCTCTGTTTGGGGTGGGAGGCAGTAAATCAGCTAGATTTTTAGACCAGAAGAATGCCTTCAAGAACATGAAATTAGAACAAGAGAGTTGGATTTCTATTTTTAATGATACTTCTTGTTACATAAGTCATACATAAGGATCACAGAGAAGTTATAAGATGTTAAGAGGCACAAAGAAGAAAAAATCACTTTTAACCCCACCATCTAGTAATTACCACCCTTGACATTTTGGGATACATCCTTCTACTTATTTTTCTATGGTTGTCTATTTGTATATTAAAAAGAATAAAGGTGTTTGTATGTTACTTCATCTTTTTTTTTCTGCATCAGCATATTTATTTCACCTTGAACAACCACCCTGATGGAAACACAGCCTTTCACAGTATGACATTTACTTTATTTAGCTAATCCACTATTTTTAGACATTAAACACTCTCTTTAAATTTTTTCACCTGCTGAAGTCCCCGAGTCCACTGTTGCTAAGTTTCTGTCCAGAGCGCAAGGGCTATTCATCTGGAATTTGATCACCCTCTGCATGGCATTCATGAAAATAGCAAATCTAAACTCTAATATGTCCCTCCTGCATTCATTCCTTTCTGCACACTTCCAGTTGTCGAGTGATTACAGTTTACTTTTTGTTAATTTTAGGTTACTTCATGGTGATATAAAAAAAATTAGCACCTTAATCAGTAAAGTATAATATTTAATGAGTTAACTATATTGAAATCACATGAACTAATAGTTTTTTTACAGAAAAGTCATCTTAGGTCAGTTGTTCCAAACCTTGGCTGCATGTTAGAACTACCTGGGGAACTTTGAAAAATCCTAACGCCCAGGCCTCACTGCCTTTAAACCTCACCTAGTCCAATTAGACCAGAATGTCTGGGTGAGGGTCCTCGGCTCCATTGCTATTGTCAAGCTCCCTAAATAATTGCTTCGTGCAGCCAAATTTGGGAACCACTGGTGCAATATCAAGTCCCTCTCTGCTTGTGAATATGCAGTTTCTTTAGACTTCTCTGAACCTTTGAATCAAACAATGAAGCAGGTGGACTGATGGGATAGGCCTGAAATGGGAGTTAGCAAATAGAGAGGGAAGTCCAGTGGGGTTGTGGCTTCCTCCTTCCCCTGAAGCACAGGCTGCGGCGTGGGGGCAGTAACTGGCTCCGAGGTCATGGGGTAAAGCCTTGCCTTGCAAAGCAGATGACTGGTGCTCTTGATGGCGACAACTTGATGATGAGTTACTGAATGTCAACAACAGCTCAGGGAGGTTGTGCTGCGATCAGCCCATGTAGCAGAAAGTAGAGGTGAAAAGTATACCCTTGGAGCCCAGCACCTGTTTGCTGCCCAGGCTCAGTCACCTAAAGTTGGGCAACTTCCAGAAAGTGACTTTATTTTTTCTGCATTGATTTCTGCACCAGTGAAATGCAGATAATAATAGTACCCACCTCTGTGTTGGACAGAACAGATAAATTAACATTTGAAGAGCTTTTAGAAAAGTGCCTGACACTCATCAAAATACTCAATAGAACAGTGGTTCTCAACCAGGGTGCTGTACCCCCTGCTCCCCAGGGGACATTTGGCAATGTCTGGAGACACTTGGTTGTTACACTGGGGAAGGTAGGGTTTCAGCCCTGGTCAAGTTCACTGTGGATTCAGTGAAGACAAGAAATGACAACAAAATGTTCTTGGGGTAAAAGCGTTTGTACCCAGCTTTATTCTCCTGGCGGTAGATTAAACACTAGGATCATGTCTGCATCCAACAGTCTGCAGGTCCATAATCCTCTTTTGTCTCTGCCTTCACCCAGAGCACTGGGCGGAGCTCTGTGTATAGTGATTCAGTCAATAATAGCCCATTGCCTACTGGTATGGAAGCAGTAGCCCAGCTGTAGGCCAGATACATCATCAGATAACTTAGGGTCAGGGGAGGATCCTGGCTGTAAGAGCTGCCACTGTCCCCATAGAATGCTACTGGCATCTAGGGAGTAGAGGCCAAGGATGCTGCCAATGTCCTACAATGCACAGGACGGGCCTCCGTGAGAATGATATGGTCCCAAAAGTCCGTAGTGCTGAGCCTGAGAAACCCTGTGGTAGACACTGGTTATTTAGCCATTTAGGAGTGAGGAAAGCAAGGCTCAGAAAGACTGTGTGATTTCCCTAACGTCATAGAGCTGGCACATGGCGGGTCTAGGCCTTGAGCCTCCATCAGAAAATGCAGAGGTACCTTTATCATGCTATGAGGATGTGATCTATGGATGTGAGACCTGGCTTCTTTTCTGAGGTGTGAGCACTTCTTCAGATTGTGTCTAGATTTTAAGATGAAGTTAAGGCCTATGGCTTTTGGCCTACTGTGACAGTAGGCATGATAAAGGGAGAGAGAGGTGCCATGCGGGAAATGTCGGCAGTCTTCACCAACTCTCATTACCATCACCTCTCACCCTTTTATCCTTATCAAGGAGAAAAGGGAAAGGAAACTAAAAAAGAGTGACGTGAAGGGCATCATAAATGCCATTACATACTGCTGTGTATCACTAATATTCGGGATGGATGTGTGCCTTCAAAATTGTATGGAATTTAGCCAGCTTCCCCTTTCCTTGAATCACAAGCACACTGCATACATGTCCCTATATATTCATTGACACGGGCAGACTACCCTCATGGGTAATTTAACAGTTGTATGTATTTCAATTTCTAGGCTATTTCATTCATTCTCCAGAAACCATGAATAGACAAGACCTGTAATGAACAAGCTGATATATTATAGTGGGCCTCGGCAGTTCAGACAATTTAAAAGCCAGTGAAATTAATAAAGGGTACATCAAAGTGTGCCTTTTCATTCTTCTAGAGGAATGGGAAATTGCCTAACACCTAGTGTAGAGACTGCAATGACAGCACTAAGAGACAGACTTTCCTTGCAAGTTTATGATCACCTCTGGGTGCCCATTATTAATGAATCCCTCTTAGAGCATCATTTTCACTGGATCTTTCTTAGATCAGCTTTCAGGCTGGGACAGCCTCAGAACTGCCCTTGCACCCGCTCCAGACCCATGTCCCTTTTGTGTGGCACTCACTCTGAAGAGCGCTTTCTCCATTAAGCATCTCCCGGTACAAATTTAATTCTTCACCCACCTTTCCTGTGTTGAAAGCTACGTTCTCCCTATGCCCATTTTTCAGCCACATCACTATGTAAATCAGCACATCTTGGATTGATTTTCTTTGTGAGCCTGAAGCCATTTGTGGTGTTTCTGCCTGGGAGTGTAATTGAGCTGTTTCATTGTTGAGTTTTTCAGAGGCTACTTCAATTTCCATACAGTAGGTCTTCTTTCTTGCACTTATCTCAGATCTCAATCTGTTTCTATAGAGAATTGATTATGCATTTAATAACAGCTTCATTCACTGTATATTCTGGAGTTTCCAAATGCTAGGCTTAGTCAGAATGAAATGCATGTGCAGTGTGACAGTTTTCAGCACTTCTAGAAGAAACATAATGCTTGAATGCAGGAATAAAAATTACCTGTCTGGTAATGGAAAATTCAGAACACAATCATCATTGCCTTTTCATCATAAAAACATTTAAAAAATCAAGTATGACAATGAATATGCACTGAAAATGGCCTATGTCTCATAAATGTGAAAAGAAAATCATAAGTAAACTAAAATGGGAGTATTTCATGGCATACTATGACTTCAGCATATTGAAAATTTTAAAACAGTTATAAAGCATTAAACTAATATTTTATTGGAATGTAAAATAAATTTATTCAAATCTTGAGAGCACTACAAACTTTCTCCCCATCCTAAATGAAAACTAAAATTCAAACATACTAATTTATTAGAGCAATATAGGTAGTCTAATTTTCTTTACCTATCTTTTGTGAGGTGCGGAAAACATTATATAAGGATATGTTTCTAGGTATGAATTTACATGCTTTTATTGGATTTATAATAATACAAACATAATGGCTGAAAGGGGGTTCTTCAGCTACCCGATTCACTCATTCACGAAGAGAAGACACGAAATCTCCAGTAGCAAAGTTTATTGCCTGAAAGACAGAATGGCTGTCTCTAAAGGACAGAGCAGCAGTAGCAGCAAAGGGAAGCTGCTTATAAAGGAAATTGAGCAGGAAGTTGGTCCCGTGACTTCTATGCATTGCACGGTTCAGGAAGAGGGGGTACTGATTGGATGGTTTAAAAGAAGCATGTCTTGTACACTTTCTATAGGTTGAACTCAGCTGGCGCCGACTGATGTAACTTAGAAGGTATATAGGTAAAGGGAAGTAGGTACCTTTTATGGTAAGGGCAGGTTACCTTTGCCCTTTCGGGTTGGGTGGCTGGTCGTTGCTAGGGAAACTATCTAGAATGAGGGTTACTAGAACAATGGGTGGGTTTTCCAGTAACTAGAACACAGTTTTCTTAGAACTAGGATGGGGTGAGGCCTTGGGGGGACTCAAGGCTGGGGTGCAGCTGCTGTAGGTGATACAAAGGGGGTGCTTACTATGCCTGGAGGTAGTTCTGGGTTCTAACAATGGCCTTACAGATTTTTAAACTTACTTTGATATGTAGTGAATATTAATTTCATGCTCAAAAAATCAATTTGCAATTTGAGCATCTTCTTTCAAACTAGTTTACTCCATCCATGTTTGAATAAAGAAAGATTTAAAATATATGCTGGAAAATAAACTTATCTAAGTATTAAGCTAATTTGAAAATTTTAACAGATTTACCTGATTAATTGAAAATAATCTAACCTTGAAAGTGTTTTATAAAAGCAGTCAAATATTCAAGAACAGAAATTTAAATTAAGTTAAAAATAATTATATTAGTTGTGAACAAATATGTTAAACTTTTACATATAATAGTGAATGTTAATTTTAAACCAAGAAATTCAAGCCTTTAAAACATAGTTATGTAATTTTATGCATTAAATACTGAAATCACCCTATGCACAAAACTTAAAATTATTTTCCTTACTTAAAATATAGAAAGAACAATTTTAAATAAAACTTAAAAAATCAGAAGTCTTCAATTATATCAAAATTATGATAAAAATTAGCTATAAGACAAAGTATAGATAAAGGGGATGCATTTTAACTAGTAATGCGAATCAGATAATTTTAATGGCATTCATGCTTACTTGTTTGTTTGGATCAAAATAATGTGTAAAACGAGCAAAATTCTTAAACTCAACCAACTAGAATTTTATTTAGACTCAGGACTGTAAATGTGGGATAATGAAATATATATTTAAAGTTTACTGATTTCCTACAGAATTAGCTCTTACCTCCTCCCATCCATCTTCCTGATCTCTTTATCAAGTCATTCTAGATTTGTGAGTTTTCTTGATCATTGAGAGTTAACTAGTCAATTACCAAAACATCAACACTGGCTTTTATTTAATAGAACTTTTTTTTTCCACTAAAACATAAAGAAAAGTGCAGAAATTAATATGGCAGTCATCAATCTGGTTGTAAATCTAGACTTAATAATCTTAACATTTTCCCATATCTCCTCCCATGTTTATTAAGGAAAGAAAATCTTACAGTACAGCCCAAGTCCATTTGTAGCTGCCTCTATCCTATTATCTCCCCACTCTCCCTTCTCAGAGACAGCGTTCTGAAGCTAGTGAGTACGTATCACCCTTTGTGCAGTTATGCTGATCCACTTATCAGCTAACATTTTATACTGTAGCTAATGTTTCTACATCCACCCTTTTAGTTTTTGTTGCACTTTACTTTTAAAATGTGAACAATTCTAAATGTAAATGCTCTAAAGTATATACATATGTATATTGAATAACAATAACATCTTGTATTCCCTCCCAGTTTATGGGTTTCTTCGAGTGCCCCCTCCAGATCTTATTACCCCCTTGCCCTCTTCTCCCCAGAGTTGGGCACTATCCCAACTGTGTTCCTTGAGCTAATTTTTGTTGTTGTTTTTGCACATGACCATAAACAGTTATTTGGTTTTCATTGCTTTCAACTTTATATAAATGGAATGAATGTGTATTTCTTCCTAGAATTATCACTCAGTGATACATTGTTGAGACTCATTCATGTGGCTATAGTTCATTCATTTCATTGTTAAATGTAGAGCTTCCACTGTACAAATGCCATGATATATTTTATCCATTTTAATGGGCATTTGAATTGTTTCCATTTTTCCATTATGATCAAGGTTTTAAAGGGCAGTTTTGTATATGTAACCTGGTACGCATGGTGAAGAATTGTTCCAGGGTTTATGGCTAGGAGTGGAAATACTATGCATGTTCAAATGTCAGGTTGCTTTCCAAAGTGATTATACTAGTTTACATTTTTAGCAACACAGAAGAGAGTTCCTATTACTCTTCATTTATGTTAGCACTGCAGTTGCACAAACTTTTAAACTTTTTTGCCAGTCTGGTGGCTAAGAAATGGATTTTTATTTGGGTTATTGTTGACATTTTCATGATTCCTAACTAGGTAGGTCAGCTGCCTTTTCATATATTTTGGTGTTTTGTGCTTCCTCTTCTGTGAAATGTCTGTTTAGATCCTTTCCCACTTTGCTGTTTGGAGGTGTATATATTTATATGAGTTCTTTATATATTCTGTATACTTATCCTTTGTGATATGCAGTGATATCAAGCTGGAATGTACTGACCTGCTATGATTAATAGTAGTTTCTGGTTGGAATCCATTCCTATCAGTGATGTCTTTGCTATACTTGTTAAATAATTTGAATAGTATCTTCATTTATATGTGCTATAAATACAATTCTCTGGTTGGTGGCTTATCTTTCCACTCCCCTTTCTGGTGCCTTTAAAGGAACATAAATTCTTAATTTTAATTCTTTTTCAAGTTGCACACTTTGTATAGCTTGTTTAAGAAATCTTTCCCTGCCCTGAAAGCATACAAATCTTATCCTATTTTTTTCCTAAAAGTTTAAAAATTTTGTTTTTCACATTGAAGTCCTTAATCCATGTGGAATTTATTTTCTGTATGCTATGAAGTAGAGCTATATTTTCAGCTTGTTCATGTGATTAAGAGATTGTCTCAGCCCTCTGCTTGAAAACTGCCAAGTTTCAGCCTGAGGGGCCCCTAACTCTCTCTCCACCCATTAGCTATGTTCCCCCAATGGTCAGAAGGTCCTTCTCACTGTCCCTGTCACTTCTAGTCAATGTCACCACTGTTGTCACTGCTAATTTCCATAGATTCATTCCCATTTTCTCCCCCTGCATGCTTCTCTCCTATCTATGCCTTTTTATGTCTAGGCTCACATCAAAATATTCACTTTTTAGAGACATTGGCCACTTGTTGGAGATTTCTCTTTTATTTTGTGGTGTTTTTATATTGTTTGGCCGTTGGTTCCTGAATTCACTATTTCTGGGTGTCCAGGGGATCTTTATTTGCTTTCTCTCCTCTCCTCCTGACTGTTTTTGTAAGGCTGGTCTCCAGAAAGTGGTGGTTGTATTATAATCACAGCCAAGGTGTGAAGGACAGACTGAACACACAATGCAACACCTCTGCTGTGCTGAGTGACTGGAAGGATCCCGATGGGCCTGAAGAGGAAAGCACACTTCTCACTGTGAAGCCCTGGAGGGTCACTGAGCGAGGATGGCAGGCGTAGCACTGGGTGCCAGGGACCAATGAACATGCTCTGGTGTAGCAGAGTGGATGAGGGGCTGAGGTTTATGCAAGGCAGGTAGGAAGTACATCCCACATAAAGTAGATAGTGATAATGTAGCTTCTCCCTGAAATGGCTATTATCTCCCATTCTGGCCCATTCATCATCTAGAAAGTTGAGAGATAGCCAGGACCTAAAGGAACAGTGTGGACTGTGGCAGGTGATTGGGGTGACTCTCAGCACGACCACAGAGAGAGGCAGTCAGTCCTGTAGCCATCCGGCAGAAAGCCACAGGAAAACTTCTTCTCACAGGTAGGACATGGTGGCACAGGAGCTTGCAGGCTAACAGAAGTCAGTTGTCTTCATGGGACAAAGGAGCAGGTGTCCAGGACTGTATTTAAGGGACAAGAGTCTTTTCCCCAGAAAATACGTGAGAAACACGGCAAAGTTGTATTGCTAACTACAGTCTACTAACTGCTACTGACGTCTATTAATCAACTCCACCACGAATAAAAATCCTCATGCTTACTCTTTCTTGCTAGGTCACACGTTGTTGCATGGTTTCTGAAAACAGATATTGCCTTTATGAGATTCATAGGTATGCAGTGGTTCCTTAGAAAAGCAAAAGAACCTATTTATACAGACAGCTCCTTTAGGACATTCTACTCATACACACTGCCCCCACTACCACAGAAAGCCATCATGGGGAAGAAGTAATTTCAGTTGCTCAGGAAATGATTAAACTGGCCAAATTGTTTACAGTTTAGTCTTCAAGACTTGCCCAGAACACATACCCTTATTGACATGTTTCAACAGTTCATTTTCTCAGGTATTCATTCAACAATCATTTCATGGACATCTGTTCCATGATAAAAACTTCTATGATCTGAAAAGAAAAATAAGCCTTGGGTATGGGAAATGGAGGCAAAATGTCCTTCCGCCACTGGTCATTTTAAGGTTGTATAGGGTTTTGAAGCAACAAAGGCAATTCTATGTGACAGGGACTCCCTCAGAGCATAAGAAGACTTATAAAATAGAAAAATTTTTTAATTCTCCTTGGGTTTACTAGATATAGAAGGTTGTCAGCTCAATTGTATAAAAACGCAAAGCTTCACAAAAACTGCATCACACAGTCACAAATTCATTTTTGAAAGTGCTAAGGTGAGTAGATAAACCAGTGAATTGTACAAGTCACCTGCTGTCATGCATGACAGTACGAAGAGGACAATTCCTTTTCTAAACCCTTGAAAGACTTGCAAAGCATAATCACAAGCCATCTGCACATAGAACTGCATTGCACCTTTGGGATGTTTGTTCAAATAGAGGCAGGACAAAATATGAGCTAATGTGTAGCAATGAAATGCTCTTCCTTCCCCACCACATTATTTGCTTCTTCCCCCAGTGCCCACTTTTTCTGGCTTAAGCCTTTAATATTGTTCAAGAAAAAGCACTCTTTCATTTCTAGGACATAATGTACTGTCTACTGAATGATCTTGCTTTTTCATGACAAAGTACTTGTCTATTTGAACATGTTTAGTTTGGGAATGCATGCCATTCAGTATTCAGCTTGGAGTTAATAAGTGTTGGGGCACAGTGTTCATGACTGAACATTTACATAATGGATATTATGTCCTTTTGGCTCAGTGATCATCTAATAAATCAATATTAAACAATAGTTTCCAGGCTGCTCAGCACATGGTGAATATCCATCTTTCATATTCTGGGCTTAATATTCTTCTAGTATTTTTCCACCCTTGAGTCCCAGTAATATGCCTCATGGGACAATTAAACAACATCAGAAGTTGACACAGTGCATTGAAGAGACAAATATTCACTGGGTAATTGTGCAGCTCACGTATATTGGCAGAATTGGAATCTTGACTCTTTATTATGGCTTCTTTCAAACTATTGAAAGATTATCAGAAACAAAAAAAAAAAACAACCCTCCTAATGCTGTTCTGTCTTGTATTATTATTGGTTCCATCAAATGGTGATATTCTTCTGGAACTAATAACAATACCTATTTTCAATAGTTAGCTTATTCCATATTTGTAAAATAAATAGTTTTTAGAGAACATTGTCACAGGTGGAGAAAGTGGTTGCTCCAATAGCCAATGTTTGTAGAACAACTTGAGAATGAAGGCCACTGCACAGACATATCCTTTTCCAACTGGTGAAGGTTATAGGTAGGCATTTTTAGAGCCAGGATTCTTGCAGTTTACCTTTCTTACCCACTTACCCAGTTGTCATCTCCTGTCTAGCACCGCCATACACCTAACAAATAAGTAGGGGGTACAGGATGTTCTGGAAAAGAAGAAAAGGAAGGGTCAAAGAGATGCAAGTTGGGGAAGTACAGGCTGTAGATAAACAATTTTGTCAGGCCACATCTTATATTTTAATATTCCTTAAATTTGTTGTCAACATAAAAATGTTTAGAAGCATTCTCCAGATTTTTTGAAGATTGGAAGATATAAATATGTAATTTTACAGTGAAAAGATCTGGGGGTCAGCATGCAAACCCGGAGATCAGGGATTGCCTCGCTAATGTTAAGACACCAGCTGGTGTCTATGTCCAGCGGGAGGCAACGTGAAGGTCACTGCTCCTCCATGAAGGGTTCTTGATCTAACTTTCAGTGTATGAGAAATACATGGGATAGAAGACCATTGAATGATGACGTGAGGAAACATTCAGGTAAATCCAGAAGGTAGGCATCCTGCAGGACAACTGTCCTTGGTCACACGACAAGTCAATGTCATTAAAAAGAAAAGTGGTGCATGAACTCAGATTAAGGAACTTCAGAAACATAACAACCAAATGGAATGTGTGGTCTTTGAGTAAATCCTGGGTTAAATAAGCCAAATGCCAAAGATATATTTTGAGTAAGGAAACTTGAAAGGAGATTAGATATTAGATGTTATAAGGGAATTATTAAGTTACTACAGTTTGTTAGGCGTCATATAGTGTTGTGGTTCCGTAGGAAAATATTCTTACTTTTCAGAGCCGTATACTGAAATGTTTAGGTTGAAATGTCTTGATGTCTATAATTTAATTAATTCAGCAAAAAAAAGTTGAAGCATGTGGCAGAATATTAACTAATATTAAATATAGGTGATTTTCCCTAATTTTCATAGAAACATATTCATAATAAGGCATTTTAAAATTCAAATAAAATATTTGGAGGCTTATTTATGATTTTTACTTTTTCTTTTGTAAATGGTCTGGGCCTTGTATCTTTCCCTCCTGATTAAGACAGTTTAATAGTTATTGACCATCATTTCATTATTATTGTTACTATTATAAAAGTAATATATGAACACTCTCTAGTCTTGGTGAGGATGGGAGCAACTGGAACCCTCAAATACAGCTGACAGGAGTATAATTTGGGACAATCATTTTAGAGAACTGCCAATAAATTTGAAAGCTACTACATGATATCATCTACATTAAGTTCACAAAAGAAAAAAAAGCAGATTGTAGTGTTAGAGATCGGGTAGTTGTTATCCTGGAGATAAAAGGAGTTAGTAGAAGGAGGTGTGAGGTTCTGGGATGCTGATAATGTCCTACATTTCAGTCTGAGTACTGAGTATAGAGTTAGACTGGCTTTGCAAAATTCATCGAGTTGCATATGCATAACGTGTGCACCTTTCTGTGCATGCATTATATTTCAACAAAAAGTTATACTATGAAAAATATATGCTCATGTAACAAATTCAAACACTAGTACATTACTTTGCTTTGGAGAATCAGGTTGTATGTCAAAGAATGGTAAATAAATGGCCTTTTAATGCTTAACTGCACAGTCCATTTGCTAATTGCTTTATATTTAAGTGAAAAATCTTGTCCAAATCTTTGGTTGGTCCAAAATAATCTTCCCATGCATTTAAGACTTCTGGTCAAAAAGGCTATTGTCTATTACTACCGTTTGAACATTCCTTGATGGTATTTTAAAACAATAATGGCTGCTCTCTGTTTCCGATATAGTATGTTGAAAAGAATGGAAACTTTAACAGTAAATGTTCACTCTGTGTGAATTTACGTTAGAGATCTAATACAACCAAACCTCAAGGAGGTGTTTCGGTTTTTTAACTGAAATGTCATAGTCAAGTGAAAATAAGCTATGAATTTTGACATTTTCTCAATTACTACTTTATGCATTATTTTGTATGTTGGGACCTTATACTTAGGTGATATAAATGTCAACTGAAACAACTGTTTTCTGCTACTAATATATAAAATTAGTTTTATGTACCCGTACCCTTGCTTTCAGTTAAGCTCCTAGGCTCACCATGGTACCATAGCCATTCTGGCTTTAGGTGGCCCACTGCAGAAGTTACTGGCTCACAGCCTAATGGCAGGGGAATGAGGGACACAATGGAGACATTCATGATTATTTTCATCAGTGCAATAAAAAAGCTATCATTAAGATAGCTTTGGGGAATCAGGTTGAATGTCAAAGAATGGTAAATGGTAAATGAAGGGCACCATAAAGGAGCAAGATACTACCCCTGACTCTGACCATTTGTACTCATTTTCCAGCAGGAATAATGGATTCTGACACCTCCATGGATGACGGTAAAGCAAAACCCCATGCGGCTGTACACCTCTGTGTCCTACTATTATAGTATGTTACAGTCTTATAAAGGCTTATACAGGCAGGGTAGGTAAAATAATCTTTTTCAATATTCATATATTAATAATTGCTTTAATTTGTTAAGTGTATCCTGTGTACCAGACACTAGGTGAACCAATATTTAGTTTGATTGAGTGTGGTCTATCTATCATATGGGTTAAGTAATAACAGCTGCACTCCCAGGAATCTCCAATACCTCAATGGCTTAACACAACAGATAATTATTTCTTGCTATTCCTTGCTTACATGAAGTCTAATCTATGGTAGGAGAGAGTAACCGCTCCACACATTCATCCAAAAACCCAGGTTCACAAGCGAGCCTCCATTTTCAACACATGGCTTCTTAGATGGGCCTGGGCTCAACGTATAGCTGGAAGACTGGAGAGAGAGAGTGGAGGATCGTGCTAAAGGTATTTGCGGGTCATGCCATGGCTGTGTGTGTCTCTTCTCTCGTAGGACCTTATTTAGCTGTAAGGGAGACTGAGAAAGGCAGTCATGCTGTGAGTCCAAGAAGACAGGGAGATGGCTCTGTCTTTGCTGTGGGTCCTCTAGGGAAAGAATGAGCCGTGTGTACATGATTCAGGGGAAGCCAAAAGGGGTGGGGAGAGAAAGAATTGGTTGTTCTTAGCAATCAACCAATAATCATGTTATAATCTCCAAAGCATTGTGATCTCCAGGCATGAAACATGTCAAAGAAGCATCTCCCAGTTATGAACACACGGAAATGATAGCATTTGTATATGTAGAGGAGGGCTTTGAGTAAAATAGGTTCAGCAGACAGTGTCATCACTCAGGTTACCACAGCACGGATCAGTACATCGGTGCCGTGTTGTTTGCCACTGCCTCATTTACTGCCTTCCCAACAGCTTTATGAGTTTTTACCATTAAATTTTTATTTTGAGCGCAAAACTGAGGACCGGTGATGAGGGGGGATGAGAGGAAACAAAGTGGGAAGAAGTACCTCCTAGACTGCTCAGTGGGAAAACATTATTAACTGAGTGTTTCTCAGTAGCCACGTTCTTTATCTATGCCTAGAGGCATAAGTAATGGACATTTGTCCCATTGATGGGACTTGCTAATGTTTTTGCTGCTCACCAGCCAAAATGTCACTTTAGTGTACCCACCATAGGTTACGAAGACCTTTGTGTTGTTCAACCCTTTAATAGATTGTTTTAGAAAGAGAACAAAAATGTGCTTATTGGGTTTATAAAAGGTGAATGATTTGGTTATGAAAAGATAAAGAAAGCATTTTTATTTTGGAACATGAGTTTGGATCTCAAGATATCTTTGGCAGTAGTAAAAGAAACAAGAGTAAAGAATAAGGGTGAAATAATACAAAATACACATGAATGAGTGTGCATGCACCCATTCACACCCACACATGCATACACACTATAAGCTAGTAATCAGCAATGCATCAGGGTAAAGGAATATGATCTTTTGACCTTTCCACTTGACACCTTCACATTTCCTAATGAACATGTCTTAATGTGTATGTATTTTGTGATAACAGAGAGGCAATCCTAAACTAGGAATAATTTCACTGACCTATTCTGAGGAAGTTTTCTGAACTTGCTGGAAGTTGCAGGGATTTTGGAAATACTACCTCAGCCACTGGTACTGTGGTACCAGAGTGTATGATCTTACACACTGAAATACAGTAGGGGTAAAGCCACTAGTTTATGCAGTAGTTAAAGCAGCAAAATAGCCTCATTTAGTTCACCTAATGTTTCAGAGAAATGCACAGTCTAAATCATATTTTCTATGGAATACTTTCTATAGTGCCCTTTGAAATCTCCAAGAAAAACTAAGCTCTGTGCATATACTTTCTACCTCAGTTTGGTGCTTGCTGTTGCATGAAAGCTGAATAGGATGCCACTTGAGATCAGTGTGACTCAATTCTCAGAAATACAACTTTTAAAATAAAGGGGTAATCATTACAATAAAAAACAACTTTGATCTCTTCCTTCAATGCTGGAAGTACTAAGTACATCATTTAACTACTTCATGTTATAAGATCATCAGTCAATAGTTATTTACTCCAGGAAATAATCAGAGAATAAGAATTAAAAAAAAGAAAGAAATGGTCCACTAGAAGACTTAAGGCTGTATAACATTGTAATGTTACTTGGTAAAAATTTGAAAAATATGTATTTCAAACAAATGTTTGCTATGTTCTCTCAATTATCTTTCACTTTGCGTTAATTAATTAAATATTTTAAATCTTCTATAGTTTGAAAATGATAAAAGTTTAGGACATTTGACAGAAACATTTAGGAAGAATACATAAATGCACACAAATGAAAATTGCTTCTTTGAAAAGCTTTAAGTCTCACAATCTTAGTCTTTGACTATATCTTTTATGGAATGGGAGAAGAAAGGTCAAATCTTCATATTCAATTTAGATGTTGCCTGTTTACTCTTTTTGGGTGACCTGTAGGCCCAAGGACATGTGAAATGAGTGAAATTCAAGTTGTGACAGCAGAATAAAAAATAATGTGGGCCCATGGAAATTCTGTTCCTGGAGAACATTTGAGTTCAACTAAAATGTCAACTCCAGAGCCTCATATCAAACATGCCCACACACAACACCACACTCCCCACATTCAGACTTCCTCACATATACACAGACACACATACAAAAACCTGCATGGCTCATGTACCAGGCACAACCACAGAAACACATATATCACACACACAGCAAATACACATATACACACACACACCACACACTTTCGCACACCTAGCCACCCACATACACTATACACTCACCACAAATTTACACACATAAACACATCAGACACACACACACACACATACACATATACACACATTTCTGTACATATTCACTTGTCAGCCTGAGATAAATGGAAGAGCTTCAGCAGAATATTCCATTATTCTATTACCTTTTCTCCATTGTGTGCATTAACAAAAATCTATAATGGAGATTTGGTCCTGACACTTCCAAATTCTCCACGTGTATTTCATATTGTATGTAAGCCATTGTGAAAAGTGGAGTCCTTAGGTTTGCATTGCATTTTATAATGAAACAAAAAATGAAACGAAATACTGTTCTGTTTTAACCTTTAACCTTTTGTTCACCTCTCTTAGCCTTTCTGCTCATCTCTGAGGCATAAACTATCATTATATTTCTAGCATGATTTAGAATTTAGATTTAGAATTTACATAGTGCTCTCATAGAAACAGTTTTATGTAATCCTCACAGTGACGTGTGGAGGAAGGTTTGACCACCCTCATGCCACAGGTGAAGAAATTAAGGCCCTAGGGAGTTTAAGTGTCTTGTCAAAGGGCTATAAACTAAGCCAAAGGCATTTGCTTTCTCCCTGACTTTTCCTGTCCACTTGCCCCCCAAGGCTGGGCCATGGAGTGGTGGATGACATTTCTGCACTTTGAACCACCTGAATGTTGGACCCTCTTTAATTTCTATTCTCAGCCATTGCCATAAGACCTTACTGGCATGAATTGCAGGAAGACCCAAGATCTCAGATGTTGTTATGACACCACAGTGCCTAATCCCACAGCTGACTCATGGTCAATTACCCTTCTAGGTTATAGGATAATTGAAGACCCTCTGTGAGAAGCTGATCATATGCAGGAACATTACCAACCTTAGAAATGGTCAGTTGTCTACTCTATCAAAGCAACTCATACATGAAAGAAACAGATTTCAGGGCTTAAAAAAATTGCAGTTCATATACAACTTTTACACTACTCTGCACAGTGTCTTGCACATGTTGGTAATTAAAATAATTTGTTACATACAGAATACGCAGGAAATTAGGTGACACTGCAGAAATTAGAAAATTGATTTCATTAATTTTGCTACCAAGGTTTAGTAAGGTAAATTTCTTCCTCTCTCCCTCCCTTTCTTCTTCCTTCCTTCCCTTTCCATCTTTCTTTTACATTAAATAGCTTATTTATCTTATCTTTTAGCAGGGATTTATGTGCATACTTTCATTTAGGTGACTGATTCTAATATATGTAAACCACACTATAGCCAATTACAAAGGTCTGACCACAGTATGGGTTGTTCAGAAAAGTATTCCTTCCAGAGATGAATGACCATGCAGTAGCCGATAGAAGTTCCTGCTTGGCATTCACGAGCGTTCTCTCCACTAATTCTTACCATTTATCAAAGTGCCAGCATGAAATTCTACTTCACTATTTATAAATGATGAAGGATTCTCCCCAGCAACACCAATTCAAAATGAAGAAAACTGATTATCTTATATTATTTCCTGAGTTTCTTTGTATCAACTCCTTCTACTTTGGGAGGCTAGAGTGCTTTATTTGATCATCTCACTGTAGTTAAGTTACCTAATTTATAATCCTGTCATCCAGTGAGATTATGTTGAACACACTCATATTTATAGAATGTAACTCAGGTCAGGGAATTTCTTTGGTATCTGATTTCTATACATCCAAATATTTGTTTGAACTTTAATATTTTGATAGTTCATTTAAGGCAAACATGGTCAATAAAAAGAAATAGGATACCAATGAAAATGGTATAATATCCTATAGAATGTGTAAATTTTACTGACTCAAAAAGAAAAACCTTAGAAGATGTTCTGTTTGGGATATTAAATTCAAATTCCATTCTTGTGCATTTTTTGCTGCTTACTAATTGAGCATGTAGAGGTGATAAATGTTTTGGACAATGAATTATAGGGAAATGTTTAAATAATTGTCATAAGAGCCGTATGATACTTAAAATGCAGAGGAACAGAAGACAGTGTGCAGCATTTACTATAGAATCTTTTTAAAAGGGCCTGGATGAAGAGCAGCTGTCCATGGTGCTGATAGCCAGGAACTGTCAGAATGGGCAATGAGTTCATGCTCAGTGATCAAAATGCCACCTGTTTTCAATATGTGCATTTTCCAGAGGAATAAGGATTAGTAATAGTGTCTAGCCATAGAGAGCTTCATTCGGCTTCCTAGCAAACCTTTAGCACACGTTAGCTCTAGTCTTTCAAAACCAAGACATAGAGATGAGTAGAATTGGTGGGGGCAAAAGACATTCAGATGCCAAAAGCCAACCGAAGGGTTGTATTTCTACATTTTAGTAGTCAGTTATTTCACATTACGTAGCTGTGGCTGAAGACTGAAGAGTTTGAATTTTATTTTACCACTCAATAACTGTGTAGCCGGAGTATTCAGTTATCTCTCTGAATGTGCTTCTTTACCTGTAAAACGGGATTGTTTACTTTTATGGTCTTTTTCCACTTACCTAAATGAGGGCAAAGATTTTTGTCTAGTTTGTTCACTAATCTATCAAAGCATTTAGACAGTTTCTCAAACATAAATAATTTGTTCAATAAATAGTTTCTAAATAAATAAATCAGGGAAAAGGAATTTCTTTAGTTTAGAGATTAAAATGCCCTTAGGTATCTCTAGATGCTAGGAGAGACATACGGTGAAAAGGCAGTTGGGTAAGAAAATAGAGAAAAATAAAACTGAAAAAGTTGAGAATTTAAGAGAAATGTTGGTGGATAAATCAAAATTGGGTAAAACTATCTGGTAACTGAGGTGCCACTTAGGAGAATATACTCTAGGAGTTACAAGTCTCCATCTGAAACCACTGATTTTGAGAAGTGGCACTTGTTATAAAACTGGAACACCTAACTCTTATACTCTGCATTTCCACAGGCACTTTGAATTGTTTGGAATGTTTTTATGGCTTTTTCAGGGAGTCATACTTAAGCAGGTGGGGGTAAACACTTATTGAAGATTCGTGTTCCAGAGAAAGAAATATTAACCTGGAATTGAAGGCACTCCTCTGACTTCTCCACCTTATCTTCCGGGATTTTTCAGTGTGACTCAGCCCTCTGTTTTCAACATTGTCCAGGACAACCCTGGCTTATTCTTGTCTCTGTACTCTACTCGTAATGTTTTTCCTTAACAAAAAGAGTGGTCTTTTTCTTTTCACCTAATCAAATCCTATATATTTTTAAGGTACACTCAAATATCAGCAACTCTCATTACAATACTTCTAATTATTTCTTACTTTCTCTTATTAATAAACTATCATTTAATACTATACTAATCACTTTGTTATTTAAACATAAACTGTTCAATATTATGTAGTTTTCCTTCACATTAAATGTACCATTGCAATTTGAAAGTGAAGATATTTCTTATATTACTATTACATACTTCAGAATGCCAAGTACATTTCTTTAGCATGTAGTAGGTACAAAATAAAGGTAGACTTGAAATAAACTGATTACGTGAATCCCTCTTCCTGTACCCCCTTGAAGAACCATGAGCAATTAAATCTTTCTCTACACAGGGTTATTTCGTGTTCTTCCGGTTAGTTGGAGGTTCATCGTAACTTAATATTTTGTTAATGACATGTTTAACAAGGTGAATTCTCCCAAAGTATGTGGCTGATACTAAGATGGAATCATTCTTGGTAACCTGAAGGGAGAATAGAATTTGGAAGGCTCTAATTTCAAAGGTGGTCATTGAAAGTGGGCTTAATAACTCAAACAATCAAAAGGATAGTATACATAGTACTAAACATTATAGTATATATCACAAAAATAAATTCTAAATAAAATTACTCAGAAACATATTGAAGAGACTAAACACTCCCCTCTGATTCTCACATGAGTTTTAACTCTGAACCTGCAAATCTGCTCACTCTCACCCCATTCATCTATGCTATTCCCCACTCCAGAGCTTCCTATCCCCAAGGGCTGTCCCTTGCTCCTCTCAGTCTTCACATCCTCCACATTCACCCCTGTCTCTCTACCTTGGTTCAATACCCTCCTTGCATGGCTCTAGTTTCTCTTTCTCTTCTTCTTCAGGAGAAAACTCTCTCTTCGTTGGGAACTCTGAAAACTTCTTGTTGAGGGCAGGTCACACAAAGCACTCCTCTTTTTTTAAAGTGTGCATATCTTATAATAACAAATCCTAATTCTTCCAAAATCCAAAAATATCCTAATTCTTCCCTCGCACCCCTTTTATCATTGCTGTCATTTATTTCACTTACATATTTGTATATACAAATACATATATATGTATATATATGACATACATAAAATATAAGCATACATAATTGAATATATTGTTACTATTTTTGTTTTGAGCAAATTGTTGTCCATTAGATCAGTTAAGAATAAGAAAAATGAAAGCTTTTCTTTTACCTCCACTTAATCCTTCTTTGATGCTCTATTTTTTCTCTATGCAGATCTGAGTTTCTGACCTATATTATTTCCTTCTCTCCCAAGAGCTTTTTTTTAACATTTCTTGAAGGCAGGACTACTGGCAACAAATTCCATTAAGTTTTGTTTGTGTGAGAAAGTCTTTATTTCTCCTTCACTTTTGAAGGAGAATTTTGCAGGGTGCAGAATTCTGGGCTGTTGTTTTGTTTTGTTTTGTTTTTTTAAATAAACTTAAAAGTATTTCATTCCATTCTCTTCTGGCTTGCATGGTTTCTGAAAAGAAGTTAGATGTAATTCTTATCTTTGTCACTAAATAGGTAAGGTATTTTTCCCCTCTGGCTTCTTTCAGGATTGTTTCTTTATCTTTGCTTTTCTGTAATTTGAAAATGATATGCCTAGGTGTAGTTTTTTGGCATTTATCCTGCTTGGTGTTCTCTGAGTTTCCTGGATATGTGGTTTGGTATCTGACATTAATTTGGGGAAAGTGTCAGTCATTCATGTTTCAAATATTTTTTCTATTCCTTTCTGTCTTTCTTCCCCTTCTAATATCCTCATTTTGCATGTGTTGTACCTTTTGTAGTTATCCCACAATCCTTGGATATTTCATTCTGCTTTTTTTTCCCCAGTCTTTGTTTTCTGTGCTTTTTAGTTTTGGAGGTTTCTATTGAGATATCCTCAAGATCAGAGATTTTTTTCCCTTAGCTATTTCCAGTCTACTAATAAGCTCATCAAAGGTATTCTTCATTTCTGTCATAGTGTTTTTTATCTCTAGCATTTCTTTTTGGTTCTGTCTTAGGATTTCCATCTCTCTGCTTACATTGCCCATCTTTTCCTGCATGCTATTTTATCCATTACAGCCCTTGGCATATGAATCATTCTTGTTTTAAAATTTCTGGTCTGATAATTCCAACATCTCTGCCATGCCTGGTTCTGATACTTGCTATGTCTTTTGAAAATGTTTTTTGCCTTTTGATATGTCCTGTAATTTTTTTCTTGTTAGTTGGGTATGATGTACTAGGCAAAAGGGACTGCAGTAAATAGGCCTTTAGTAATGTGGTGGTTAGGTGTTGGGGGAGGGGAAGCATTCTGTAGTCCTATTGATGAGGTCTCAGTCTTTCAGTGAGCCTGTGACTCTGGACTCTGATCTTTACAAATGTTTCTCAGTATTTTTTTCCTCATTAGGTAGAAGAGGATGGCTAGAGTGGGCTGGAGTTAGGTATTTCCCTTTCCTAAGTCAGGTAGGCTCCGATAATATTCCTGCAGTTTAGGCTCTGGTTAACTAGTTTCCCCTGAGGACAGGCCTTGCTATAAAGAACAGACTGCCCTTTTGTATTTTAAAGTGTTTCTTTTTGCCTTCCCTGTATCACAAGCACTGGGAATTTTTCTCCAGTATTTATTGAAGGAATCCGATCAAGTACCTGGAGATAAATCTAACAGTATTTTGGGACCCTCTAAAACTGGGTCCCCCTTGGAGTTTTTAACTCTCACAGTGGTCTACACTGAGCCTGCAGTAATTCATCAGTTCCTGTTTTCCTATCCCTACTGGTTCCTGGGACAGTTTCTGCTTGTGAGGCTCTGTTCCAGTAAGTTGTTATTCTCTGTATTCACCTGTCAGTCTCTCCAATCTTGGAGGCAGAAGTTTGCCTCTGTCCTTACCTCTCTTATAAATTCTAGAAGACTTGTTGATTTTTCAGTCTGTTCAGCATCTTACTTGTGGTAGGACAGAGTGGATTCTTCCAGACTCCGTACATGTGGAGCCAGAAACTGGAAGTCAGCACTTTTTTCCAAAAGTTCATAGAATATATTGTCTGTTCAATATGATTTAGCATCTCATTATGTCCAGTCTTATACTTATCTCTGTTTCCTATGCATAAAGCTTGTCTCCTTAGATAGCTCCAACCCCACTGAACAATATTCAAGGCACTATTTCCTTAGGTCAATTTATGTAATCCTAACAACTTTGTAAGGTGAGCACTGTTCTTAAACTTCATCTTATAGATTCCTTTCTATTCTTTCATGAGATGGTCAGTCAGGTATAGCCATAAGATGGCACACAGGAGAGGCTCTGGAAAGCAAAGTCTATTATACTCACAGGTCCTAGAGACAGAGTCACCACATGCCACAGAGGCCGCAGGGGGAGAATCCCAGCAAGCAGGCTCAACCAAGCAGGTGGGGAGCTGAGAGAGAGTGAGGACCTATAGGCAGGTGCACTTACTGGGGATCAGAGTGGGGTACATGAGCAAAAGGCATGAAGCGATCTCATTGGTGTAGTTGAATGTCACTAGGTCACAGGCAGGGGCCAGCCTTATCACACTGCTGCACCGGGTCACCTATGCAGATCCTCACAGTCTGTTTGTGGGGATGCCAAGGCAGCAAAATATGAAGTTTTAAAACTTACAGTACATGGATGAAGAAACTAAAGTTAAGACATTTGGTCAAGGCCGAGTAAGTAATAGGGGATGACACACCTATTTGAACTCAGGCAGCCTGCCTTCGAAGCCCTTGATTATTAGGCAAACCTACCTTCCAAGAAATGAGAGACGAGTTACCTGTGATCGCTGTGCTTTCCAGATGGACAGTGTGGCTCCACTTTATACACTCTTCAAGCATCAGGCACTCTACACTAAGACATATCTGAGTGAAACACCGATAAAAATGTCCGCCGTGGCCGAGGGCATGAAGATTAATGCATTTACTGATAAAAAGAAAAGGCATTTCTCACTGTTTGGCAAACATTTCAGAGCCTATTCACTATCCTAACAAAGGACAGGCTAGGAGAACATGAAGCCAAGAAAAGGACATATGAGGAAGAAAAAAAACCAGGAAATTAAAAGGATAGAAGATAGAATTAGGAGAAAATGCAATGAAGCATAAAGGCCGTGACCAGAAGCGATGACAGTAAAGAACTGAGATGGAGATGACAAAGAGAAAGAGAAAGAAAGAGCAGCTGAAACAGCACAGTTCCTGAAGACTCAGCTGTGTGGGGCTCTCCTGAGGGCATCGCAGGGCCAGAGGGGTGAGCTCCGTGTCGACAGGACAGGAGCAATGGTCCAGCAGTGTAGTCTAGTAGAATTCTGGGACAGTGGAAATGGGCGATCCTCACACCGCGCAAGATGGTGGCACTAGCCATATGCAAATACTGAGTGCTTGAGCTGTAACCAATGCAAAGAATTTTTAAATTTTTAAAATTTTAACTAATTGAAGCCTAAAGACCCGCAGTGTCTAACTACTACTCTTTGGAAAGCAAAATTCTAGGGCCTTCAGGCGACAGCATGATTCTAGGGACTTCTCTAAAAAACACTTTCCATAACCCTTCACTCTAGAGATGCTGCTGGCACACAAAAAAATATGAATGTCCAAAACTCAGATCCTGAGTGATCAAGAGATGCTACATTATATTCCATTTGTGGAATGTTACCAGCTGGACTGTGTCCCTCAAAATTCATAGGCTGAAGCCCCAGTCCCAATACCTCCCAATGTGACGGCATTTGGAGACAGAGCCTTTAAAAGTTTGATTAAGTTAAAACGAGGCTGTTAGGTAAGGCCCTACTCCAGTCGGACTTGTGTCTTTATAAAAAGAGGAGGTTAGGGCACACAGAGAGATCACAGGGGCGTGTGTGCACAGAGACAAGGCCATGGAGGCCACAGAGAGAAGGTGGCCACCTACAAGCCAAGGAGAGAAGGCTCAGAAGAAGCCAAACCTGCTGACACCTTGATCTTGAACTGTGAAAATACATTTCTTTTGTTTAAGCCTGAGTCCATCGTACTGTCAATGGCAGCGGGAACAAACTATTACACTAAGGCAGTTAAAAGCAAGTGTAATACATTTCTAAAAAATTCAATGTGATTTTAGTAAAACGTTTCAGGATCTAAAGGATTAGTCCTTGTTTATTTGTAAGACCTTATTTCTTGACCAATCCCCCAAAACTGAAAACTCACCATCAAAACCAAAGTGTAAGGCTTAGACTCTTGCAGTGGAATGTTCCAAGGAGGAAACAAATTATAAATTACAGTGCAATTATCTGCTGCTAAGAAGTATTTTATATGCTATTCAATTTAAATTCTAAAAGCTATATTAATGACAGTTAAATGGTAGTTCCATGTGCAGGATGACAGGCTTTAAAATGTGACTCCTTCATGCAAGATTGAAGGGAAATTTCTGGTGGCTGGGCCCTGGTTTGGTGCCATGAAGCTCAGCATTCTTAAGTAGGGAATTTGCATTAGTGTCTGGGTGTTACAAGAGCTGCATAAATTACCTATTGCAATGGCCAGCTCTCTCAGAGATCCTTGATGGCAGATACAGTGAGTGTGGGGAAGAGAGAGAGGCTCTCTATTTTTCTTGTCAGCAATATATGTTGTCATGTTTTATCCCATACTTTTTTCTTGAGATGAATGTTGTCTTCATGCATATTTTGGTTTTTTGTAATTTGTTCCAGTTCATCACATAATTGCTAGGCATGGCCTGACTTGCAATAGTGTTTTTGAAACTTGCAAATATCAAGGCATTATGACAAGACTCACTGTTTTGCTGAAATGTGACAGGACTTCATAGGCAAGCCTAAAGCTGTATGTTTTAATAGAAATTTCCCATAAATTGGAATAAAGGATACATATTTGGAAGCAATTGATAAACAGGCAAATTTTACCTAGTAGCCTAAAGAAGGCATAAATTTATTTACACAGACCGAAAAATTTTGATAGAAAAATTTCCTCCTTATATCATATTACCTATGAACATCTCCCATTATGGGGATTTTTCTCAAGAAAAACCTCATTCGGACTCAGTGTTAAAACTGGCTCTTTTCCAAGATGAAATCATGAAGTTGGCAAAATCAATTTTTCCTGCTCCCCCACGTCTCCCGTGTTACTGTTCACTGTGTAGTATCAGCTCATTTGGGTAGCTCCCTGGTGCTTCCGACCTTTGGTGGTTTTTTCTTGCCTGGAGATTTATCTGTAAGATATCCTATTTCCTCTGTGCTTTTGTGGATTTCTAGTTAATAAACAATTCTAGCTAATATATTAATGGATTATAATGGACTTTCCACCTTTCAAAGCATCCTCTTTCTTATCACACTCTTCGGTAACAATGTTGCAGGCTAAATAAGAGATATAAATGGATGTAATCTGACTCCATGGTGATATTCCCTCCCAGATGGAGCTCTGTTTCCTCTGAAATTTCTTGTAAAGCTGTCTACTCTTCCTATGTTTGTGAAGGCTCTGCTCCAATCCATGGGGACTTTATTTGGGGAAGTTCTCATTGGACATGAAGGATTCTACTTATGGGTCACGTACCCGGTCTGTCAGAACCAGTAGAAACATTTGAATCAGATAGCCCCAACCCTTATCTTCAGAATGGAGATTAAAAATATAGTTGGACTACACAAAACGCTTTATCAATCAGGACAGGCTCAAGTACGACTCCATAATAAGCAACCCTAAAATCTTAGGGACTTGTTATAATGAAGTTAGTTCTGCCTTGTGTATGTGGTCTGGGAACTAATTCTCCCCCTCTCAGGATCTAGTCTGAGAAAGCAGCCCTTCTATCAAGTATTTTCAACCATCATGCCAGAGGAAAGAGAGTTCTCCAAGGTCTCACTCCAGCAATTCGATGCATAGCCCAGAAATGACATATGTTACTTCTGCTCACGACTCACTGGCCAGAACTAATCACAGGGCTCACCCAGTCACCGGGGCCTCTGGAATGCCATTCCCATTTTCTTGTTGTCTGAGGGCAACACTGGACATATGTGGCCAACAGCATGAATGACAATCCCAGTATTTGAAAAGACTCTTACTTTGGAATTCATCAGGACAAAGGATTAGCTGAAATTAAGTAAATGTATATAATGAAATAACTTTATTCATGTTACTATGTAGTTAAGTTAGTCATAAACAAATACAACTCCAATCAATAGAGGACAGAAAATAACTCCAACAGTGGCCAGACAAGCAACTCTCCTATGCCTGGTGTAGATAATCTCATTTTGCTGTCTTGCTTCGGTATTCTGGGCTCCTCCATGTCAAAAGGTCAGCTTTTATTGGAGTTGATGTATTCATTACATAGAGTTCCTGGTGTTGACTTCCAAATCGCAAAACTTTAATTTTGAATGTGTAGGAACTTTCTGCCTTACTTATACAGATTTTATTAAGTGCATTTATATCACTAAGGTTATTTTCCTTTTTACTCTATACAAAAGTAAATATGCTTTATATAAAAGTGAGTCATTGAAAATGGGGGGCCCCTCAACATGAGTATGTTCTACAATGTGCCCCCTCAATCTGTGAATATCTTTTGCAGAAGTTATAAGTACATGTGACTGAACTGTATGAAACTGCCATTTTTGTAGGTCAAGCAGTTAAATATTATCAGTTTCATAGGCTTCAACCTAATACATCCCTTCATGGCTTTATGTTAGAAAAAATCTTTTCAAATATGACTATAGTCTTCAAATTTCCAAGTTTATCAAGGACATTTACAAATCTTTATATCAATTTATCTTTCCTTTACTTAATTCCTTTCTTAAAGAAGTTACACATTCTATGTGAATAAGGTCTCAGTCTTTAAAACACCCTTCTGAGAGGAAAGGGTCTGATCTATAGTTTCTTTAATATGGTATCTTAGTCATCCTAGAAATAGAAATAGAGTTACCTAAAAGTCAGTAATCTTATAGCCTCCATCACAAATATTTTCCAGAATTTTTTAAAACTTCATAAACATTGAGAGCCATGGAAAATTAGCATTTAACTTTTTGTATTTTGCTGAATATTAGCATATACAATAGAAATTGATCGATGCTATAATGTTTGCTTTATGCATAAGAATCAGCCGTCTCCCTGACACTCAGAGTCACCAAGATATCTTTCCACTTCTAGCTTGAGCTTCCTGGCTCTGCTACCAGCCAGACTGGGGGCAGCTCCCAGGTGTTTGGAAGCCAGGGTGTAATAAGCATTCCGTTGTTTTGTGCTGAAGCCTATCCTCCAGGAACAGGCCAGAAGGTATATAAATAATTGAATGTGAAGCACCAGAAGCCAGTCCTGGGCTAGCCAGCCTCCCAGCACAATGAGTGTCATCAGAAGAGAGGCGGTCACAAGCTAGACCCTCTTTCAGGATTCCTCTACGGACGCATACTGATAGAGGCAGGTGAGCCACACGAACTCCTCTCCTGTGTGTTCCATAGAGGCATTGTCTCTCTGCCAGTTTCCCTGTGGGAACTCAATCAATATTAATTGAATGAATGAATAAACTGACATGAAGTATGGGGTGGATGATGCTGGAAGATTTGCCCTGCAATGGTCATATGGCCCTACTGGCACACAAATAATAGAATTTCTGGAGGTTGTTATTTCTCCTAGCTGGTGGCCAAGACAATGGCTTTGCAATTGATAGTCATCCCCAATGTGAGAAAATGACAGTACGTTTCCTGCCAATGCTTGTTCTGTTTTGGCATTAAATGGAGCTACAACACTGGTTCATTCACATAGCATTTTGGGTAGAAAAGGTGAGAGAATGGCAGGCACACTTCACCATTTAGTCATGAACTTTCAAGAATGATCCAAGAATCTGGATTATTAAACAGTAATTTTTTAAGCAACTTGCCTTTATCATATCTTTGTAAAGCATTCAATTTAATTTTCAAAAGCATCAACTGTACCTATTTTCATATTCATATATCACTGTATCCCATATTATTTATTTAAATTATTTCATTACAATAATAAGTATGATTGGCATAAATAAGTTTGGAAAATTGACACAACTAACCCTCAGTCAACAACAGCGAAAACTCCACAGATGAGAGCAGAAGTGAACAGGCATTCTAGCGAGTAAGTGAAAGCATTTCAGAGCTGATAGCCTCATTTGTAGGGGAAATGAGAGGGCCTATAAATCTACCTAGTCAGTCAAATAGGGGTGGGTTAAGACAGTTTCCATTTACTGCTGTCCCAGTGCCCGTTGTGGTCCTCATCCATCTTGAACCCACTTTTATTCCTTTTTGACTCTTTGGTCACCTTGTACCCCTCTGTTTCCTTATCTATTATCTTCAGAGCCTGACATGTAGTAGTTGTTCAACAAATGTCAATAATGGATATTGGAGACCAACCAATTGCAGGCTGTCAATCATGACCTTCTGAGACTCGATGCTTTGTTGTTTTTTCTTCCTCAATATTGTCATTCTGGAGCTCTTTGGATCATTGAGTACACCGCTATATTAGGAATTTAATTAAAATGTATCTCTGACATATGGGGACAGTACTTTGGTGTTTCTAACTCTAGGTGATACAAAATTTTTAAGAATCGGTGGTATTGCAAGGTTCAGTTCTCCCTGTTAAATAAGCCAAGTCCTCTAGCATTTATTCCTTGCCTTAATCATCTGTTCTTTCATCACACTTCTAAAGGCAAACTAATTTAAGATATACAGCCCAGGAGTAAACACCACATCTGAAAGAATGTGTGACTAATCCTGGGAATAATTAGTGACCTCTTTATGCTGATTGACAAGATTGCTCACATATCTCAGGAAGTATTACATTTGTTTGACTTCATATGTGTTGCTTAAACTGCCATGTTAAACAAATCTGATGATGCATTCAAAATGCAACTTTATTTTTTAAATGTGTTAAGTGGAGTTAATTTTAACCTGCCTGGGGGTGGAAACTTGGTCAGGAATTCTGACTTTTGTACTTACTCTTAAGTAACAGACAGCTTTGTCGTCACTTCAAGTCTCCAAACAATCTTAATTCAATGATTACAAAATCCAGTCTGAGATATTATTCAAATCACTGAACTTTATGTAGCACTAAAATTAAAATATTTTCCTTTCTTTAGTTTGGAGTTGCTTCAGGCTGGAAGCCTGGGGAGGGGAACAGGGACAAGATGGACCTCTCTCCGTTTTTCCACTTTAGGCCGTCTCCTTCCCTCACCCCCACTTCTAGTCAATTCCCAACAACACTAGGGGAGGAGGTTGGAGGATGCGTGGTAGGAGAATAAAAGGTCTTATCTCACTGGTACTGTTGTAAGCTGGTTTCATGCAACCTAGGCCTGGCTGGTGAGAAAAGCCAACTCTCTCTCAAGAGATGTTTTCATGGTCTCCTCAAAGGCTCCCTTATCTATTGCTTGTTGGTATTTTTCATGAAGTAGGTGGACACATCTCATTCCAAGCTGTCTCTTGCAACTTCTCTTGCAGCCCCAAAGAATTCTGAACTTACCTCCAGTTTCTTGTTATTGGGAACCTTCCACCCTGCTGTGTGGCTGTTTAAGCCAGGTGACCCCATGCTAATTTTGCCTCCCATGGGATGCATATCTGGTCCACAGGAAACATTCACGTATCTGTCAGCGCAGCAAATTCTGGAAGTTCAGGTAGCCCCCAATACTTCAGCTTTCTCAGGAACTAGTCTTTGGGCTCCCAACTCCCAACATACTTCAAAGTTCTACAAGTCATGCCATAACAGTCTCTCTCCTGAAATTTGAGATGATGGAGCTAAAACCCTCCCTCCTCTCTTAGAGGACACAGAGTGGCAACAACTCTCTCAAAGAAATGACATTACCAAATTTTCTCCCCTTTACGTGTACTTTCTCTGTTGATATCTTTGGGTTGGTTGGGGGTCCGCAAGTCCCAAAAGTAGTTCTCCATCATTTCCTCTGTAAATTCTGCAGATGACAGTTTGTTTCACACTCATTTCGGCACTTCAGTCAAAACTGAGACAGGAAGAATCCCATTCTAACATCCTGTTAAAAAATCATTTCTATATCATGCTCTTGATTTAGATCAAAGCTGATTACCAGCTATAAGTAAGTGAAGGAACTGAGGCCCTAAGAAATATATGGCGAGTCAAACACACCTAGAATCTAAATAGTCCACTAATAGTCAGTTTTATTCTGTTCACACAATGTTCCTTGTATAAAAAATCCTGCTAACCTTTGAATAACCCTTAAATCTGGCATGGAGGAGGTATGGCCACAAGCGAGAGCTGCAGCCCCCAGAGCAATGCTGGACGCCAGAGGTGTCCCTTGGCCAGGGATGCGTGTGCCCTCAGGGCTGGGATTACCATTTGGGTATTTGCAGTTTTCATGGTTTGATTCCTCCCGCAGAGCAGTGAGAATTTCTTTTCGTTAGGAAGCCCAAGAGTCTGAAATATTAATTCTCTTCTTTCCCTCTGGAATTGTGCACATAAACTCACACATAAGTATTTTAACACAAGGTTAACAAAAGACAGTGTTATTGAGAAGAAGGAAAAGCTATACAAACCAAGTATTAGACCACAGAAAACTTACAGTAGCTCAAATCCTCCAATACTCAAAACACAATTCCCTAAGTGTCATTTTCAATTTCTGGACAAAGGACCTTTTCCTACTGTCACCTCTGCTGGGCTCTGTTAGCATGAGCTGCTGCCATGTGCTTGTTTATTTTCCTCCTGTTGGCAAAATTGCTCCCCTGTGGTCTTCCCTTGTGCCCCTACACGTGTTCTGCCCCACCAAGGATGCTCTGGCCTGGCCCACTCACCTTCCTCTTCCAGAGCTTGTTCTCATGCTGAATTAGTTCTTGGCCCGCTCCTCTGGATCCAGTGACCTTTACTGTGCACCTGTTCGGGGGAAGGCACCGATCTAAACAGGACTCTCCTGGTGGTATATGATAGGAAGTCATTTTGAACTAGCTAGGCAAAAGGTGAATTTCCTGCCCTGGGAGCCAGGGTGGGTAGGGGTACACCTAGTGCTGCAGGAGCCAGGGATCTGCTTCCCCAGGATCCACCCCTCTGCTCTCCTCCCTGTCTCCTGGCTTCATTCCCTCCGCCTGCAAATTTTCTTCTTCCGTTTACTAGGGATGTGGTCATGACCAATATCACATCCTTATAGATTCCCAGAGAGGAAGGGCCTCCAGCTGTCTGAATTCCAGGGATGAAAAGAAAGGTCTAGAGAAGAATTTTGGCCCCCAAAGTGTGAGCTCATCCCCTGGGTCAATCACTGAGGCCAGGTAAGCAGGATCAGGATGTCTCCTGATGTGGGAAAGGAAGAAGATATGGGGCAGTGCTTCCAGGAGGACAAGAGGCAGCTGGGTTGTCCCCACAACATATATCCACCAAAGGCACCATGCCAAGCTGTGTGCAGTAATGAAAGGGGAAGCTAACGTTCCCTGAACTAGGTAATAATTACAAGCAAGATCTTTTAACAAACTTCCACCTTTACACTGAGCTGCCGAAAGAAAGAACTCTCCCCCTGAGGCCATGGGCCACCTGGAGAGTGGGGGGCCATGCCCAAGGAGAGAAACCTATCCTTCAGAGCTTCACGTGCCTTGACCCGAAATCTGAGTTAGGAAAGTTAGATAAAGAGTTATAGTGCAAGCCAAAGTATTTCTGGGATTTCAATATGCTGCTAATACTCAATTTTATTTGACTTATCAAATTTTCTCCCTACAAAAATCCTGCTAACCTTTAAAGAGTCCTTGAAAATAGCATAGAGCAAACATAGTTGTTTACAGATATGGGAAATACAGATCTTCAGAGAGGCACATTAAAGCTTAGAGGTGACTCTGTGTCAACAATTCTGTGGCACATTCGCTCCCATATCTTCTTTGTGGGGAGTCTGGGTCCTGGCATCTGGCCTCCCCCTCCTCTGGCTTCAGGACAAGTGGGGACCCCCAAAGGCCATAGTCTGGTTGATCAGAGGGCTTCAGGCCCTCAGATTCTAATTCTATCTAATTTAGATAAAAAGATTCTAATTGTATCTAATTTCAGGTTTACATTCAAACAATCCCAAACTACTTTCCTAGAAATAAATGTAATTTTTATTATTGATTTTAAATCGCACAACAGATGCATGGGGCTGCTTCCTCCCAAAACTCATTTTCTTCTTCCTAAGGCATATCCTCTAGTAATTCTTCTAAAAAGGCCTATGAGTAATAAGCTTTCTGAGGACTTGTATGCCTGAAAATGTTTCACTGTAGCCTCATATTTGAGTGGCAGCTTCATTGTTTATCAAGTAAGTTACTCAAGACTATTTCCTCTCAGCTTGTTTAAGGTGGTGCTCCAGTTACTCTGTTGTGCCCAGTAATGCTGCTGATGTGTATGGTGTCAACATAATTCTTATTTTGATGTGGGTGTTCTGATTTTTTTCTCTCTTCTAGTTTTGATGATTTTCCATTTAAGCTAGACATAACTATGAAATGTCTAGAATCGGGTTTTGTCACCATGGTTGCTATTGCTGTGTTCATTCCCCAGCAGGTCCTTTTGATTTCGGGGCTTAAGCCTTTCCTCAGACCTAGAATTCTTTAGGCTTTTCCTCTGCACTCTCCATATTCTCTCACTTTGGACTCAGTCAAAGGATTGATGTTGATTTCCAGCCCTGTTCGTCCTGTTTGCTTGTTTGCTTTCTACCTTTTTTTGTGTGTGTGCAGTTCTGTTACTTTTTCCATTTGGGTTACCTTCTGGGATAACTTCTTGGTACAACCTTCCAGATCACTAATTTGCTCTTTAGTTGTGTTTATTCTGCTACGCAGCCCTTTTTTTTTATTTCTCTTATTTCAAAAGGTTTATTTATTTAATTTACCATAATATCTGATTGGTTCTTTTTCATAATCACTCAGGTAGTTTTTTGAAGGTGATGTTCTTCCTCATCTCCCTGATGATACAATGTAAGCTTGTTACAGTCCCACTCTACTTCCAGGAGTGTACATTCCTTCCGTCACTAGCTTCTGCTTAGTTGGCTCATTGACAAAAGCCATTTTATAGTGTTGGTATTTCTCATATTTCAAGAATATTTTCACCTTTCTTATGAGTTTGTTTTGGTAGCTGAACATCTCTATTAGATTTTCTGTTAATCCTCTTTGTCCAGCCTTGTGGGGGAGGAGGTCTGTTTTCAGTGAGAGTCAGGGAGGAATGCACCATGGCACTCAGGGAGGTAGAGATGCTCCTGACCCTTGGAGCATTGGGGATGCATGCAGGAACTGCCTTGTCACTCTGTCTCAAACTCCTACTGCTCCTGGGAAGGGATGGATATGCCTGGGGTGTGTGTGTATATGGGGGTCAGTCTCCCTGGTGCTGCCACTTTTGGTACTCTTGCTAACTACCTCTGGTCTCCTTTCTGTCCCCTACCTCTAACGCCCTCTGGAGATGGAGTTCTTTTTATACATGTTTGGAGAATCAATTTTCCAATTTCATCTTAAACCACATGCTTTCCATTTTTCAAGCTTCCATTAGTTTCTTCTTGGGTGAAAGTTCCCTTCAATTTTATTATGGCTTTACATATTTCAATATGTATTTTTAATGAGTTGTATGGATTTTATGTGGGAGCAGTGTTTACTAGTACTACATCTACCATTTTGAAACTAGAACTTTGTTCTTTTTTTTAAAACAAATGTTTATTGAGCCATCTATGTGTCAAACACTGCTAGGCATGTGGATTAGAATAGTGCCCCCAAAGGCACTTTACCTCTCCTCACAGAGCTTTTTTCTGTCACTTTAATGCAAAATTCAAGTTGGAAGGGAAAAAAAGAAAAGCTATTGAGTTTAGGGAACACTCAGCGATCAGCTCAAAAGGTCAGATCACTTATATCAAGCTGAGTAAGGTGTCAAGAAAATAGACAGGAAAAGACATAAGATATAGCAAGAAAAATATTCTTAGGTTTTCCAGGGTCTTTCCATGTAGAGGGTGACCACATGTCCTGATTTGCCAGAGACTGGGCCAGTTTATGCCTATTTTCCTGGTGTAATTACCAACAGTATTTTTTTCACTCTCAGAAGTGTACTGGTTTGGACTATAAATATATGATCACCTTATTAAGACTCTATGTGAAGAAAATCAGTGAATGAACATATCTTGTTGGTGATAATATTTGAAGCAGTTGCAGGTGTAGAGAGCAGGAATAGCAAGTCACCATTCATTCATTCATTCATTCAGCAAAGGTTTACTGAGGCTCTACCACGTTCCTGGCACCATGCTAAGGGAGGGTGTATAATGATGATGAATAGCACAGGCACACCCACAGACCTTTCCCTGGAAAACGATTAGCAGACTAACAAATCTATTTCTCAGGCACAAACCGAAGACGAATTATATGATTTCCCAACATTTTTTTCTAGTTCAAAGACTTATTAAACACTGTAAACTCTCTGCCTACTCAATCATATACTGACACGTAAGTATTAAGTTAGCATATGAAAAGCACGCTTTTCTTTAAAAAAGAAGATGAAATACTTGTCTACCAAACAAGAGCAAAGCAGGGGGCTGTACAGTTAGTAATAGATTTGAAGTCACTGGATGGCCAGTTTGGATAATGGAGCAAATGAGACATACCACTGGAAAATTTATCTAGATTGATAATTAGCATGGTTTTAAATTCAAAGGATAATTTCACCACCCTCTCCTTCACTTAGGCACCAAGATAATGTATATAACAGATCGATCACCTGCAATTTTCTGCTCATTATGCTCAACCCCTTTTCATCAAATTCCTCACTTAGCATGCACATTGCCACAAAAGCAAAAGCAAGTTGCAAACCGCAGCCACTGTTATTCTTTTATTTTTTAAAAATGAAGTTCCTTGGAAGAGTTTGAATACCAAGTGTTGTTTCTGTTATTTCATTCAGACAAAATCTTGCAAGGAATTTTCCTTGCATTTCCTAGAGATCAGTATTCCTAGAAAGACTCTTGTTGTAAACCCCAGGGGATCTTTCAAAATGTCAGGAGCTTCTTAAATGGTGTGAAACCCACTTACAGCTTATTTCTTTTAAGCTTTGATGTGGAAATAGCAGAGTGGGTTTTTTTAAAAATCCAGTGGCAGTGAGAATGCATTGTTTGTGATATTATCCATAGTCAATTAACCCCTGGTGAGAAGATACAGCTGAAGCCTCCGAACACTGGGGTTCCATCCTGTATGGTGATTTCTTTCTTCTATGGCTTACAACCCTTATCTCAGTCCCAGATTTTGTGTAGGTGTGCTTACAAAAGGAGACAGACAGGGGAGTGTTGAAGAATCAACGCAAATCTGTTTTCATTACTAGAAAAATAACTCAAAATCAATGGTGGCTAAAAGAACTCTCAGGGTAAATGTAAATGTCTTAATAATATCTTCTGTATCTTCCCTTCTCCCGGTGCCCTGCCACTGCCTTACTTAGCCCCTTCATGTCTCTCTCAGGCCACTGTGACAGTTTTCCTTGAGATCTCTCAGCTTTGCTTTATGCCACTTCTGCTACAGAAATATTCCTAAAATCCTAACCTAATCCTGCTTCTCTCTTTGCTTAGAAACCTTCAGTGGTATCTTCAGCATAGAAAGCAAGGATGTAGATTCAGAACCCCTCTCCAGCCTCATGCTTACCTGTCTTTGGGTCTGCCCCACACCCAGGGCATACTGAAGTATTTGTGTCTCAGGCATGTCAACTCCTTTAAGGTCTCCATGCTTTCCCACTTTCTCAGAAATCCAGAAAACCCTCTACTACTTCTCTACCTAGAAAACTCCTATGCATCCTTCATAGCCCTCCTCCACCAACCCTTTTCCATGAAGCCATCACTGAGTTTCTGTGACAGAGTTATTCACTTGCTTCTCTGCGTCCATAACTCTTGATATTTAATTCCACGTCAGCATGCATTACACACTATCACAATTACTTGTGTCTTCCAGAAGATAGTGGGAATTATAACATTTTTTATTATGCCAGCTCCTTGCAGTGTTTGGCAAATGGTATGCCCCTTAAGTATTCACTGAATAAATTACTAAACATTTCTTTGCTGGAACTTTAGTGTAAAAATTGCTGCAAGAAGATTTCTTTTCTGTTTGCTTCTACCAGCTGGAATGCATGTGTATGTGCGCAGCTGGTTTTGTAAGGTGCCCCACTAGTTTGTGGCATTAAATAAAAGAACTGCCAGGATATTCTGATCATGCCTGCAGAGCCAGGACAAGGTTCTCATAGAGCATCTGAGCTGGGGCCATGTCCCTTCCCAGGGCCTCCCTAAGTCAGCGTCAGGAGAGTCGGGCAGGGACAGCATCACCCCAGTGACCTGCACATTTCTTCTTTTGCCTGTTACAGAGGAACCTGAGCAGAAGCCAATACAGTAATGTGGCAGTGATATCTCTGGAGAGGGCTGCCACCTGCTGAAGGAGTTACCAGGGAGTTAAAATCTCCTGGAGACGACTGTGGATCTCCAAAGGGAATTCCATGGCCTCCCTTTGAAGGTTACCCCCATCGCTCCCCAGCCTACCAACACCACTGGCCAGAGACACCAGCACCTTGTCAGCCTGAGTCCATCCAGCAAGCCTGGCTGGCTGGAGTCTGGTCTCATGGGCCTGTAAGAGCTCTGTATTACACAAGGAGTGTCCACCACTCCTGGCTAATCTGAAAGTCCTAGATAACAAAGTTGGAAGCACTGCTTTCTCTAGGTTTGACTTTGAGTGCCTGCAAAGTTAGAGAGATATTTACCAAATAAATTACTTCTTGGCAAGGAGTATGGTGCGTGCAATAGCTCTCCAAGTCATGGAGCCCAGATCACTTTCTTCAAATGAAAGTTTAAAGGTGAGTCCCAAATACAAAATAAACAAAGCAAAACAGTTCTAATTAAAATGGGAGTAGGGTCCCTAGAGTTCTACTTGCTCTGCCTCCTTCTGAATGGGCCTGTGAATCCCTAAGGAGCCTCTGGCCGTGGGTATCACTGGGTCCCCTTCCAGCACTGCCACTGACCAGCTGCATGTTTGGAAGCTACCCATTCCAGCTCTTCCTTGCCGGCTCTTGATGTCAGCTCTCCTTCACCCTTTCTACCGTATCATTCTCACCAGAATCATAAACATGCTCTAGAGCCTCTCATTTTCTAACATTCTTCCCTTGACTCCAGCTTACACCCAACTCCTCTACTCCCCTTCTCAGAAAACTCTATGCATTGCATTGATTTTCTCACCTCCTGTTTTTTGTAAGACATATTTGACTCCATCTACTCCTGTCTATCTCCTCTGCCACTACCGAGTCCAGACAACTGTAGGGGCCTCCTATCCAGTCTTCTTATTTCCACTCTTGCCTGCCTAATATACATTCTCCACAGAGCAGCTAGATAACTATTTTAAAAGCATAAATTAGGTCATGACACCTGATTATTCAAATATTTCAGTGTCATCTCAGTGTATTTAGAATAAAACCCAAACTCCTTTCCATGGTGTATAAAAGCCCTGTAGGATCTGCCTTCTGCCTTTTCTTCCAGTGTTAATTCAAACTACTCTCCACCCAGCCGAGGGCCTCTGCTCTTGCTGTTTCCTGAGTCCAGAATGTTCCTGTCCCCACCTGCACCTACATGATGTCTCCTCGATATTTTTGGTCTCACACATCAGACCACAAAATTATAGCAAATCACTGTTTGCTATACCACCATCTGCATATTAGAAAAGGCAAATTTATTTACTTCTCGTGGGATTTCTTTCTTTCAAATTCATGTTTGCTTCTTATCCTAGGTTAGATTTCCCCAGAAGTGGAACCTGAAGCAAGGATTCGAGTGTAGGTTGTTTGTTTGGGAGGTGATCTCAGAGAGCCTAGGTTGGACAGTGAGGGAGACAGGAATGGGAGGAAGCCAGCACAGAGTGAGGTGGACTGCTGGGGGGGCTTATGTTGTACCCCAGTGGCGCCCCAGGGAGATGCATTTACCCACTATCTCCCTGCTGTCATTGTTTGAAGGCTGCTCCCATAGACACTGGCTCCCCAGCACGCTAGCCTGGCCTGCATGGGCCAAGCACACGCTGTGGAGAGTCGCAGATGCCTGCAAGAATAAGATCCCCGCTGAGCTGTGGTCAGACGTAAATGGGGTCTTCTGTGCTCCAGATATAACTTCCGAGGCACATGCCAGCCCAGAGGCAGCACGCAGCAGTGGCTGTCCACCTTCCGAAGTAGTCAGTGGTGGGTGGGCAGACCTGTGCTGAGTTTCCCTGGACTCTGGATCTTCTTGCTCCTCTTCATAAATCCCTCTTGAACATCAATGCAAACTGGAGCCCTATGGACTTGGTTATCACAGAAGAATCCTTAGTAGCCAAGATAAGCTCTGGATGCCATAGTGAAAGCTGCTGCTAGGCACAGAATGTGTGTGAAAATCTGAGAACTCTGCTTTGATCAATTATGAGAAAAATCCTGCTCTCTTTTCTGCCTTAAGTGTTTGCTAAAACCCCAGTTCAATTCTAAGTTTCCTTATCCTAGGAAGTCTACATCTTCTGGGCACCTTTTATTCTACCCTAGATATATGATTCCACGCTGTAGGTGTCTCAAGGATATTGTAAATTTGAAACGCTTAAACAGTATCAGAAAAGAGAAGTAACTTATTGTAGCACATAAACACGTACATAACTTTTAAAGACTGTTTTTGCACTTTAAAATTTAGAGCTAAAGCTATTTTAGACACTGCAGTTAAAATGACCCAGTGATATATTACTGCCTTGAAGTTCCCCCTCATAAAGTTAATGCTGCAAATGTTACCTTTCTGTTCACTGAGAATTTCACTTTATCTTTGTTCTGTTTTGATCTTTGCGAGTTATTCCAAGGAATGCTTGTGTTAAGTGTGCCCGTTGCTGTGTTAAGTGTGCTAGAATGACTTTTGGTCAAATGCAGTAAAATTCTTCCCGATTGCAGCTTGCTTATCTTGCCTCTCTTCCATCTGACACTCCCTGCCTGACCTTTTGAGGGAGAGAGGGCAAGGATGTTGAGACTATTTGTAACAGGATGGTCCTAATGAAAGAACATGAGATCTAAGCTAGGGAGGGGAGAATAAAAGATGACTGAAACTAATGAATAGAGAAAACAGGAAAAGAATGAATTAGTAGTATCAACTAGATAGGAATATTTCTTCAAAGAAACACTCAAGTAAGTGAGCTAGAAAGATAGGAGGATAATGTGGGAAAGCAGGGTCTCTAGATTCACTGGGACCTAGTCTAATCTTGGGGGGTGATCAAATCCAGGGGTGTGACCCTGGGATCATATGGCTGAGATGGAATGGTGGTTAAAGAAATTGGTGAAGAGGAGGTCAAAACACAAAGGGGCCAGAGTATTGAATGACTTACTCATATGTGACCCCCACTAGCCAATGTGGTGACTTTGTGCAAATTAGAAAATGGCACCTCTTCCTCAAGATGTTTTACTATTGTGTTTCAGAATTTGCCAAAATAACTATGCAGATCATTGGTGGAGACATTGATGGAGTTGGTGCCCTGGACTTGCATAAGTCTAAGCGGCAGCCCTGTCTGTATGTGTGTTGAGTGAAGCAAGAATAGTAGGAGGTGAAGAGGAAGCAGATGTTCCAAGAACCAAGGTTGACAGTGATTAAAAGACTGACCAGAGGAGGTTGGTTGACAGCAATAAGGAGGGGGAAGGGGTAGACAGTCAGATGGCATGAACCTCAGAGGAACAGAGCTTTTACAAGATGGGGTGGAGTACTAATGGCATAGAAGCAAGAATGGGGTGCAGGAAAGGGCACCAACCCCACCTGCTAACACCAATATACTTGGGATTTGGGAAACAAGCAGGCTCTGCATGAAAAGGTTGTGGGAGATAGTAGGGTCTCTTTCTTTCCCAAGTTTTATGTTCTTCTTCATGAATCGTTTCCTGATTGTCCCAGCTGGAAATAATTATTTTCTTCCATGAAATCTCTAGCAACTAATTTGTACCTCTTTTATCTCCAGGTCACTTTCTATTTTAACTATAAGTCATTTGAGGATTTTCTTATCTAACAGAATGTTTACTCCTGGAGAGTGGAACTCTGCCCAATACATCTTTGTATCTATATAGTACTATCTCTTCATTTATTTAGTTGTCGTAGGGACTTAGTAAATAGTGAATGAATGACTATTACTCTTTCTTTTTTCTCCCCCAGAATGAAAGAATTGGTTACATTTATGAACTCCTTTTATCTATGTTGCATTTAGAGACACTGTAAGTGTGAACTTCTGAGTTTTGCAATCTGGGTACAAGGACCAAATGAATTGTATTTAATGGTAATGTCTGTCTTTGTTTCTCCTTAGTACAATGGAGTTTTTGACTGGCACCAATAATTCTGTGCTATTAATTATAACTTTATTAGAACTAATTATCTTTTATAGTTTGCATTTTTATTTAAACAATAAAATAAAAAACAATGTCATAATTTAAAAGTTATTATAAACAATAATCATATTATGAATCTAGTACCCCTTTTTTTAGATATTTTTATTGTTTTGAATTAGAAATCTCATGTGATTGTTTCTTCATTCATTCATTCAATTATATATTTTATATATAACAATTGAAAACTGCAAGGTTCATCTCTGTTTTGAGGACAGTAGGTATACAAATAAGTATTAGGGGAGGCCTGGGATGGACAATTTACTTGCTTTACTGCCCTGTATTTCATTGTGACAGAGTATATTTTTATCCTGAACCATTAAATGGAAGATCATTTAAAATGTTCTTCTTTGGTTTCTTAAAAGATATCATCTTGTTCCTGAAATTAAAGAAAAAAAATCTCTCCCAGGTCTTTTCAACAAATGCCATCAGAAAAACTGGACATCCACATGTTAAAAGAATTAATCTAGACACAGACCTTATGCCATTCACAAAAATTAGCTCAAAATGGGTAATAGACCTAAATGTGAAATACAAAACTATAAGACTCCTGTTAGATAACATGGGAGAAAATCTAGATGAACTTGGGTATAGAAATAACTTTTTAGATAAAACACCAAAGGCACAGTCTGTGAATGAAATAATTTATAACATGGACTTCATTAAAAGGAAAAACTCTTTCCCTGTGAAGGACAATGTCAAAACACTGAGAAGACAAGCCACAGTCTGGGAAAAAAACATTTGAAAAATACACTCTTGATAAAGGATTGTTACTCTAAGTATACAAAGAATAGTTAAAACTCAACAATAAGAAAATTAACAACCTAGTTAAAAAATTGGCAAAAGACTTTAACAGACACTTCATCAAAGAAGATACACAGCCAGCAAATGGGGCATGAAAAATATTTCACATCATATGTCATCAGGGAACCACAAGTTTAAAACAATGAGAGACCACAACATTCCCACTAGAATGGCAAAAATCCCAAACACGGACACCACCAAATGCTGACAAAGGTGAAGAGCAACAGGAACTCTCCTTCATGGCTGATAGGAATGCAAAATGACACAGCCATTTTGGAGGATAGTTTGGCAGTTTCTTACAAAAGTAAACATACTCTTACCATAGGATACAGCAACTGCACTCCTTGATATTTATTTGAATCAATTGAAAAATTATGTCCTGCACAAAAACCTGCACATGGACGTTTGGCATAACTGCTAAAACTTGGAATTAACCAAGATATCCTTCTGTAGGTGAATGGATAAATAAACTGGCATATCCAGTAATGAAACATCTTTTGGTGCTAAAAATAAATGAGCTATCAAGCCGTGAAAAGGCATGGAGAAAACTTACATGCATATTATTAAGTGAAATAAACCAATCTGAAAAGGCTAAATATTGTATGAGTCCAACTATATGACATTCTGGAAAAGGCAAAACTATACACACAGTAAAAGAATCAGTTTCTTTTACTGCCAGGGCTTGGAGAAGAGAGCACTGAAAAGGCAGAGCCTGATAGGAGGGCTAAAGAGAATTTTTAGGGAAGTGAAACTTCTCTGTATGATGGTATAATGATCGATATATGTCATTATACATTTGCCAAAACCCATAGAACATACAATACCGTGAGTGAGCCCTAATTTAAACGACGGACTTTGGGTGATACCGAGGCAGGTTCATCAACAGTAACAAATGCACCAAGGTGGTGTGGGGTGTGACAGTGGGGCTGTGCACATGTGGGGATTGGGAGTACCTGGGAGCTCTCTGTACCTCCTGCTGAATTTTGTTGTGAACCTAAAACTGCTCTAAAACATAAAGTCTATTAAAAACAAACAAACAAAACCTAGTCTCCAAGATAAAGATAATTTCTCTAGTATGGTATTCCTGGACCTTCTTGATCTGACCTTCATGTCTTGCTCTTATTTTATCTCCCACCATATCCCTCCATAACACCACGCAGCCATCCACTCATTTACAAAATACTTATTTAGATTCTTTCAGACAGGTATGGCTTGGTGCTAAGGCAAAATGGTGATAAAGGCAAACACTATTATAATATTTATAACAGCAAGTTGTAGTTATTGATTTTTTTTTCATTTTAAGACTTTGAATTCTTTGAGGACAGAGATTTTATCTTTTGTTACCAATATGATAGGTACTCAAGGAAAGTTTGTGGTTAGATCTATGAATAAATAAATACAGAGACTTTTCCTTTATGGTGTTATGAAAATTTGAGTCCATTTTGCATATTTACATTTCTCTCTGAAAATGTTCTTCTAAAGACTTTCAAGTAAATAGGCATTTATTAAATGTACATCCAATATTAAATTATTATACTTACTCTTCAGTACCTCCTGAGAAGCAACCAAGAGGAAAAGAGTATGGTTCATGTGGCAACACACTGTTACTGCAACTGGGTTTATTCCCCTGTGGAAAAGTGCAAAACTGCACACCTCTCCCACTGCTTGGGGTGACAGTGACTAACAGAAGTCTTGGAAGAGGAAAAGGAGTTTCAGAAATAGAGTTTAGTTTTGACTGTTTACTAAATAACAGAAGATTTCTGAATCATCTCTATTTGAGATCTTACTTGGTCTATTTTTTGTTGGTTTCAGTGTACACACATAAGAAAATGTATTAGGACAAGTTCTGAGAAATGTCTTGAAAATACAGTGACACTTTTAATTACGGAAAATTTCAAACATATGCAAGAGTAGAGAAAGTAGAACATTGAATCTTCACGGGCAAATACCCAGTCTCAGTGACCATCAGTTCAGGGTTGTATCTGTTTCATCCATATCGTCGCATCTCCAATCCCCTGCTGACCTCCTGGGTGGCTTTGAGGCACACTTTATCTGGAAATAGGTAATTCTGAAAGATAAGACCTCCTTTTAAAAATGTAATGTGTGATACCATACACAGCTGAACGAATTAACAATGATGCCTTACTCTCAGCAAGTCTCCTATTAGTATTTTCAATTTTCCTTTTACTCCCAAATTTTAAAATGGCTTGTTCTAATCAGCATCAAATAAGGTCCCTACATTGCAATTTGTTGATGTCTCAGATCTCATTGATTTTTAAGGGGCCTGTCCCTTTCTTTTTCAGTTGCGGTTTATTTATTGGAAAGAGCCTCTGTTTGTTTGTTTGTTTCTCGTATTCTGAGTTTATGTTGGTTCCTTTGTATCCCAGGTTTCTGGATTTGCTGATTGCATCCCTGTGAGACAGTTTAACATGATCCTCTATCTTATGTATTTCCTATAATTTGGCGGTGTATGTAGAGGTTGATTGGATTCAGGTTCAGTTTTTGACAGGAATACTTCATGGCTGGTCGTGTGTACTTCCATCAGGAAGCTCGCAATGTCTTGTCTCTTTCTTGATGTTAGCAGCTCATGATAATCATTGCCTTGACTTCTTACTTCATTAGGGTTTGCAAAATGGGGATATTCTGTTACTCCTTCAGCAATTATTGGTTGCAATGTTGTAAAAAGAAACTTACCATCTTCAAACAGTTGGTTAAACTATGATACAGTTTCATAGGAAAATCAGAATAAATGTCTTGACTCCTTCCCTTTATTTACCAGTTTTTAAAAATAATGGGTTGATTCCTTGGTCTTCTCCAAAGCTGGTCAATGAGTTAATTTTTCTCCAGTATCATATGAACTTAAGGATTTAAATATATTTGATGTGTTTTATTGTGAGCATCTAATATATTCAATATTCCAATGATCCCATCTTTGCAAGTGTGGGTGGAAGGTCTCCTCAAGTTAGTTTTGTGGACCTGACTCCAGTAGACTTTAATAGCTTCCTAGCTTTCACATCGGATATGCCAGGTTCATCTTGCCCTTGACCTGAAATTGGCCTTTCTTCAAAAAGCCTTGGTTCGTTTTATGGGAAATGGTTATTTAGAGACCACAGTGTGGAACTGGAGGTGTTCATTTCTATTGGGTTTGCCACTGCTTCTAGCCCTTTTAGTAGATAGAGCTAGTGTGCAAAATACATTTAAGAATATAAACAATATGGTAAATACTTTTCATATATTTAACTGAAGGTATCTAATTTTAAGAAAAGATTATTTGAACATGGGTTTTTTTGAAGCAATAGTATTAAAGACTTTCAAACTTCAAACTACAATAGTAGGAGATAATATGTGAAAAAAGATTTCCACTTGACAATCTGTTCTGCTGACACAGGTCCCCTCCTTTAAGCAAACAATTCAATTGAAAGGCATAGTCAAAATCTTACAAATGAGTTTATAAGGAGTAGAACTGCCAGTAATATACAATTATTTTTAAATCATCTTGAAGACAAAAACAAGTACAATTATATAAAAATATAAAATAGAGGGAAAGAGTATATACATCACAAAATGATTTTGGAAAAGTGAAATGTCACTGAAAATAAATATATTTAATTCAATATTCTTTTGTCAGAAATATAAAATTCAGAGAGTACATTAAATTTTTGCTTTAAAAGGCTAACCACATAAAAGACACATGCACATAAAATTCTAGTATCAATTTGCATCTTTAAAAGTTTGAAAACCTATTTTGAATAACTATTTCCAAACAGGGAAAAATTCATTTTTTTCTACATTATATACAACATCCTTAGCCTAACTAGTTTTGTTTCAGAATAACAGGCTGATTAATTCTCAGCATCAAATTTCCTGGTTAAATCAGGTTTGTATCAAGTAAAATATTTTTTAGATATCCCTGTTCATTTCTTTTATGTTCTTTTACACCATGGTACATTAAGATTTCTGGGTTCATATTTTTTCAGCATTCTCATCTGTACAATGCAGTTTCATCCATTTTCAAATGGATGAGAGCAGAGAAGAGCAGAAATAGCTTTACCCCAGAGTCAATTTCCCATACATTCTAATTCAGGAGTGTGGAGGAGAGACAAATTATGAAGTCTCTATTTTTGTCACAGTCTCTTGCTCCCCACCATTACCTTCTCATCCCTGAAAGCTTTTTATCCTATCACTAAAAGGACTGCCAGCGATGTCTGCCTGTATTTTGGCTTTTAAATCATAACTATTGAGAACATGTACACGGTTCCCCTGCAGCTAGATGAGGAATAAATCCTTAACTGATCTAAAAGGAGCCCAATCACCAAGCTGAGGGCCCACCGTTTCCATTTCTATGGGGCCCCTCCTGCTACCTGTCTCCTGACAAAGTGGCTCAGAATTGTAGCAGATCTCAACTTGCCCAAAGAGCAGCTGTCAGGTGCGTGGACTACAAGCTGCCTACTGAACCCAACTTGACAAGGACAACAAAGGTCACAACGAGAATGACATCTTGCTCACGGGTGGTGCCCAGGTTCTGTCGCACTACATCACACTGGATGTGGACAGAGGGAGAAGAATCCAAATACATATATCTCAATGGAAAGTGAATCTTACTAGAGAAGATTATATCAATGTGAGTAGGGCAGTTTGGAAGGGAAAGCTGACTTTTTTACCATCACCCCTGCGCTGGGGGACTGGGAGTGAAAAGAGGAGGAGGAGAGGTCCGGGAATTGATTGGAGGTCTAATATTTGAGCTCTGGGCTTTCTTTTCTTCTCAGAAGACGTGCCTTCATTCCATCCCATCCCTCTGTTTAACACAGATTCGTTTCAAATGTACAGTTAGATTTCACTACAATTTGAAGATATTTTGGAATAAACAGCAGAGTTGGGGAGGCAGTTCACAAATATACTCTCGGGTTAATACATTCTCTTGGCACAAATCTAAAACAATAAATGCTTTGAGGTCGTCCCTGTTGAAGTTTCACTTTCAGGTCATAAGCACTCCCTGTATATAAAGTTTCAGGATTTTTTTTTTTCTGGAGTGGGAGAATGGAGTGGGAAAGAGAAGGACCCAGGAAAAATATGCAGAGACACACATATTTTCACACAGTTTCAGAAGGGCATGGACCTCTACTATTTTCATGCCACTTTTACTCCCCAGTCCAAGGATAATTTACTACCTTTGAGCCCCTTTCTGCTGCTGGAAGAATAAAGTTCTTCCCAGGTTGAGCCTAGCACCAGCTTCCAAAAAGACTGGTAGGGTTTTCACCTGTCTTCACCCACACTGGGGACAGCTGCTTGTCCCGCTCTCCTTTCCCCACTCGCTCCCCCTTTCTCTAACCTGACCTTCTAAAATGCGTTCAATGCTCTTGTTTCCTCACTTGCCATCTCCGGAATCCTCCAGCCCAGGGTGATCTGGGCAGGTTCTCCTCACTGGCTCCAGACTTCAGGAGGCTCCCTGGCACTTAGAGGCTCTCTTCACGACCCTACCCCTGTCACTGGCAATCGCTCCTGTGGGGAACCACAGTAATGACAAGATAATGGCAACTCCACAGTCTGTCCTTACAAATGTTAAAGCCCTCAAGCCCGCTCCATTTACACTGTAACACAGAATCATGAGTCCCTTACTAGAGAAGGCTCTTCTCTTCCATTCACAGCACTTAACTTTTCTTTCTTTTTTTTTCTTCTTCTTCTTTCTTTCTTTCTTTCTTTCTTTCTTTCTTTCTTTCTTTCTTTCTTTCTTTCTTTCTTTCTTTCTTTCTTTCTTTCTTTCTTTCTTTCTTTCTTTCTTCCTTCCTTCCTTCCTTCCTTCCTTCCTTCCTTCCTTCCTTCCTTCCTTCCTTCCTTCCTTCCTTCCTTCCTTCCTTCCTTCCTTCCTTCCTTCCTCCCTCCCTCCCTCCCTCCCTCCTTTCCTTCTTTCTTTCTTTCTCTCTCTCTCCCTCCCTCCCTCCCTCCCCTTTTTTAATTTTTTTACCAGTAGGGAACATTTCATCACAAGCCTGAAGAAGATAAAGTATGACTTGACGGTTCCCTTCATGCATGTTTCATTAGTGATTACTCTATATTCGGAGCTACCAAAAGATCACTCTATTTTCATAACTTAAAAATAAGCCCAATCAGCATATGTCTTAACCAACCAGTTTGTTTTTCCGCATGAATGACAGCATGTGAGAGCTAAGATTCTGTACATTAAACATCAAAGCCCTCCTCAATTTTTCTTATTTTTATTGAGAAATAATATAAAAATGATTAGAATGATATTGTATAAACATGCCTTTACACATGACATGCATAGAGCATTAATTATAAATATAATAAAAGTCTTGTTTTTCCAACAGTGAGATAACTGAACAGTCTAACTTATTACTAATCTGAATTTCAGGTTATACGCATTTTATTAAGAAGTATATCTTTGTAATTGTTTGCTTTCTTTGCAATTTTTTTCTTTTTATGTCCAATTAAAGAACTGTTAAGAATTATGTCTACTAAGATGCATGCCAATATGTTATATACTTTTTATGCAGAATTATTTGAAGAACCCCAATGTTTTCTTCATTTGAAGAAATGGCTAAAAAAGAGATTTTTTTGACAAGACTCCTTCTTAATAACTTTACGTTTTCAAATTTCTGGGGAAGTTAGCATTAGCTATACTGTCTCTTCCTGTGATAAATCTGAGTGGTGAAAGAGACGAAAATGTGGAGACAATAGACTTAGTATTGCCAACTTGCTGACACACTTTGGAGAACATGATTCTCACTGACAAGGACAATATTAACATGACATTTACTAGACACTTTATTTAGAATTCCTTTAAACCAAGGTGGTGGTAACCAAAGTTCTGAGGACAAGAAGATCTGGAGGCCAAGTGCAGCCTGCCCATCACACCTTGAGCCAGCATGTACATGAGAAGGAGCCATGTCTCCCAGCATCTCTATTCTCCCACAGTGGTTGGAACATCCAGCTCTAATCAAAGAACTTTGATGTTGTTTTTACCTGCTTCCCTCGGGAACTTCTCCACTGAAAATGTGGAATTGGATGTATTTTACTTGGTTTTGTGTCCCCAGTGCCATCTTCTTAATGGGTGATCAGTAAATGCTTTTTCAATGTAGATATACTATTGCTATGTTTGTGTCCCCCCCTAAATTTATATGTTAAAACCTAATGCCCAGTGTGATAGTATTAGTTGGTGGGGCCTGTGGAAGTGATTAGGTCATGCAGCAGAGACCTCATGATTGACATTAGTGCCCTTATGGAAGAGACCCTGGAGAGCTAGTTCATCCCTTCAGCCATGCAAGGTTCCAGTGACAAGAAGGCTGTCTTCCAGGAAGGGGACTCTCATCTGACGCCAAAGATGTTGGGGTCATCTTGGGCTTCCCAACCTCCAGAACTATGAGAAACAAGTGTTTGTTGTTTGTAAGCCACCCTGCTTCTAGTAGTATTTTGTTATAGCTGTCCACACGGGATTAAGGCAGTTCTCCATGAAAATTTTATTGTATCTTTTAATTAAGCTATGTCAATTAACTCTTGTATTATAGTTAATACCTGCTGAGTGCCCACCTGGTAGTAAATACTGCTAAGCCCTTTGCCTGCATTTCTCCTGAGCTGCTTTGCCTCGTTAATGTTTACTCATCTTTCTGTCTCAACTACAACCTGGAATCTCAGGAGTGTCCTTGGTGTTCCTGGACTAGGTTGTTCCCATCCGAATTGCTCCTTTGGTACTTTCTCTGCTTCTGCTGCCAGAGCCAAGTGGAAAGACCCGCAACCCACCAAACTGATACTGAGATTACTTCAGAGTGGTAGCATCCAAGCTACAGAAGATGCATTGAGAACTGTTATCTGAACTTCCCTTATCTGACTAGGGCAGCATTTATGAGAGTCAGCCACTACAAATCCCCCATTCCAGGAAGGTCTTCAGGCAGGGAGGCAGGGACCTTGGACATGAGGACCTTCCAAAAAAACCTGTAAACAAGCCTCACCAGAACCTTCCGTCCTTTGAAGCCCTTAAACTACTCCCCATCTCAGCCTTTATTAAGTTGGTATATAGACCTTCACCCCTAGCCAATCCGGGAGTTGTTATCTCTATAGGAAACTCCTTCATGTGTAATCATTTTTTCTCCTGCTAATCTTTCTATTGTCAGTTAATTTGCAGGCCCCTGACCAGTCTGACCTAAGTTGGTAGAGAATTTTTCCCTTCCAACACATGGCAGTGTATATTACGAACTGATTTTAACAGGGCTGTAAGCTCACTACAAGCAGAGATTGAGTGTCTTGTACTCACTGAATCCCCAAGAAGTTTCCCTAAACCTATGCCTATCCTTGAGTATTTTTTCACTTCATTCACACATGAACAACAAAGTAATTGAATTTCAAATACATATATTACAATCTTTTTTTTTTGCCCCAAAGCTAACTGGATATTTCTCAATTGAATAGGTTATTTGATCCTTGCTGGATATACTGATTATTCTCCTTATCCCTATCCCATCCCACCCTCTAGATCCATTCCATGTTTTTCTAAAATTCTCTGATCACTAGAAAACTGACAGATGTTTTCTGCCTCTGGTGGCACTCTTACTGGCTGCCTCTTGGTTGAATTTAGTCAATGGGAGGTAACAGCAGGAAATCAGAGGGTAGGAGGGGAGAAAGAGGTCAAAATTGCCCTTTCCCAAATACCCCCTGCTCTGTGCAGCATCTCTGCTAGAATTTGCAATTTTAGAACCCACACAGGCCCCTCCTCCAGTTCCAGCTCATTGGACTCTGCTCACTCTACTTTCCCACCTCACTCCTTCAGCCCAAGGGGTATCAACAACTTCCCATTGCTGATAATCTCTAGGCACCTCACCTTCCTTTTATTGCACTTTGAACCCTCTCTGAAAAAATAAGTGGTGCCTTTGTTAAAGTCTCTACACTGAACCCCCAGAAATGGCTCCTGTTTCCTGCAGGGATCATAACTGATGCAGTAGATACCTTGATGCTTTGTTGTTTTATGTGTGTATGGGAGGAGAGCTAGGGGTGCTGAAAATGGCTGGGATTTTTATTTACCCTTGATAACTGAAAATTGTCAAGTATTATGGAGTATTGTTTTTTTAAGGCATTTGTCTGGGAATATTATTCATACTTTTATATGTCTAGACAGAATATCTTTGGATCAGCCAAGTTTTCTTCCACTAATTCTTTGATCTTTGTTTCTGGTCCATTTACTCTGTTTTCTCCTTTGGGAATTCTATATTTCTTGGTAGGATCTCCATGATGTTTTCTCCCTATTTTTTTTTTACTACCTCCCTCATCACTTCAATCTCTTATCCATTTCATCTGTGTTCTCGGTGAGTTTTGCAAATCCTTTTCTACTTCACTACTTGATTTCCTGCAATATTCTCCTGTTGTCTCCTATTGCTTGTAAATCTGGAAGTTGTGTGTTTCAAATTCAAGCAATCTTTCCTTACTTCAGATTAAATAACTTAATTAATATACTTAAGATTAAATAAACATAACTGTTTATTCAAGTTATATAAATGAAATTCTCTCTTAAATCTTAATGAGAAGACAAGCCGGATATTTTTCAGAGCAGTTTACTGAAAACAGTAGTTCTTTGAGTTGAATTACCCGACTGCTTTTCTTTGGCTTAAAAATATATTTGTAAAATAATAATAATAATAATAAAAATTATATATATACATATTTGTATTTTTGAAATAATATGAAATTTCTCAGCTTATCCACCCTTCAGAGGGAGCTATATGCTTCCCAGTTTTTGCTTACAATTAAGTAAAACTTATTATGTTCTATCAGAGATTGGTATGAATTTCTGTTCAGGTCTTTCATTCAGAGAGACATCAGTGTCTAGATTAAAGAAATAAAGGGAAAAAAGCCTCAGAAGATAGCAGCAGAATCCAGCAGGGAATGAGTCAGAAATGACCTGCAGCCTGAGTTGCTGCCAGAAACCATGTTTTCTTCCTCTTTGTATTCCTAGCACAATATCTGGTATAAAAAAAAAAAGTTAGCTGGATGGATGAACAAATGAATGAGTTCAAAGTTACAGAGTTTTAAAAGTAGTCACTGAAAGAAATTTCCATAGAAAAAAAAATCAAACTTTTAAATATTCATTATTTTAACACACTGTCAACTCAACAAAATCGTGGGTTTAAAGAAAAGTTTAATTTAATGCTTTTAAGTCCCAAAGTGTCATATTTATGAAAATGCCATTGTTTTCTAAGTCCTAAATCAATCTTTCCCTCTGTACTTGGAGAGAACAAATATGTGGCTGAGTCATCCCACTTGCAAATAGGCCATGGGAGGCAAGACAGTGTCATGAAAAGGGCAAAGTGATCTGTGAGAGCAGCCCAAAGGCCTGTTTCCACCATTCTAGCCCTTTGACTTGGGTGTGTCATTTAAACAATGTCTCTAGTTCTCTTATCTGAAAAATCTGCTTCATCAACTTCAAAAAAAGTGGACAAAAGTGCACTTTAACATGAAGGGCTTTGCAAATCTTAGTTATGGTATTATTATAATTTCCTGTACTGTGTTGATTTTAAACAAAATGTTTTCTGAGTTAGCAGGTAAAGAATAACAAAGACTTCTAGAATGGGAGGAAGAAACCCAAATGATTTCTGGTTGCATGGAAGGTGGGACAAAAGGAAATGAGTTTAAAGGAGAAGCAGAAGTTGAGAAAGTAACAAAGCCCTTGACTACCAGAATGACTGAACACCAGCACAGCCTACCTAAGATCAGGTGGCCCTCTCTTCCAAAAGATCATTAAAACCAGAATAAATAGGTCATTCTTAGGTGGCCTTTGGATGGCGCACTGACACCTGCCGACCAAATCTGCCCCATGGATGAGCTTCATTTGACCAACAAAGACGTTAATGTTGTTATTTCTTACTTTTTATGTCAAATTTGAATGGCTTTAGCTACTTAATCTTTCTGTCACTGTATTCTTCACAACTTTCTGTTGTCTACACCCAAGCCCATGACTCATTCAAGCTACCTCTGGACCCCTGAAGGCATTTGAGGGTTTGACTTCTGCTCACGGCTAAGGCCCTAGTTGTTGCCCTTGCTATTTCTCTTCCTAAGCTTTCCCTAAAGATTCTAACTGGTCTCTGTGTCTTCAGCTTGTCTGCTCTCCACTCCATCCTCCACATCATGACTCTGATAAGTCCTTAAGTCCAGCCTCTTAGTCCAAACATACAATATACTTGAAGAAATTTTCCCCAATTTCCCTTTTCAGCCTCATCTCCTGCCTGTTCGCACACTCTTCCCTTAGGGCACTCCAAACTTCCCATTGGTTATATAGTCATCCTTATGTATACTTCTGAGCCTTACCTATGGAGTTTTCTTTAACTAGAATGTGTGCTGAATGGCCTTTTATTCTAAGGCTAAGGTCAAATTCCATTCCTGTGAAGCCTTTCCTAATCTTCCCCCATTACTCCAACCCTCCCTCCAGGAAGAATCAGTTATCCTTTCCTCGGTTTCCATAGCACTGTACATCCAATTCTAGGACTTCTACTGTGTATAAGTTTCTGTATCCATGTCTATTTCTCATGCTACACTGTAAAATCCTCAAGGCCAGGGACTTTATCTTACTTTTGGATCTATTTCAGTCCCTAAAATGGGGGTTATTTCAAGATTATAACTAGTAAAAATTTTGAAGAGGACATAATTTGCGATGGACATTCTTCTAAAGATTGGATAAGTAAATGAAGAAATAAAGAAGAGTGCTTTTTATTTCCCATTTCTTTTAGCATCAACCAATACTCTGATGTGGTCTTTTTTGATTGGGTGATATTCTGTGGGGTTTGTTATCTACCACAGGGATAGAGAACCAGTCTTTCAAACATGTACCTTTGACAAAGCAGAGCAGGCTGGGAACATTGTCAAGTCATTAGTCTACTGCTACTTGCATTGCTTTTCCACACATAAAACTGCAATAGATACTGAAGGAAAATTGCCTAACACACTCTGGAGTACACAAATCTTTTTTTTTCATTTTTTTAATAATTTATTTTGGATCATTAATCTACAATTACATGTGCAATATTATGATTATTAAACTATCCCCTTCATCAAGTCCCCCCCACCAACCCCATTACAGTCACTGTCCATCAGCGTAGTGAGATGCTATAGAGTCACTACTTGTCTTCTCTGAGTTGTGGAGGACACAAATTTTGAGCACAGGTGACAAAACTGATGGTCAAAATATGCAAAACAACCATAACACCATCTTATCAATGTCAACAAGCAGAAGCAACAGCTTTTCACATTGCTTTAGAAGAGAAATAAGATTTGATTTTCAATAGAAAGACTGAAAAAAAACAGTATCAAAAATGAAATGCCGTAAGAGCAATTTCATGATTCCTCGATTATATTCATTTAGAAAAACATGCATAAATCTGTGAAATATTCCTGTGTAACAGTGATCCAACTCAGTACTGGTTCTTCATGACCATTGGAGTAGAGTAGTAGATAAAATTTTTTTACCAGTTAAACTAGATTCTATAAAAGGGTTTCTAACCTTTGAAATTTAAGCATAGTGGTGTGATGAAATGAGAGTAACATCTCTCACATCTCTCCATAATCTGAAAAAAGGAAAAGATTCTTTATAGAATGTATTAGTTCATTAATTCAGTAAATGTTATTGAGAACCTCTTAGACACTATTCTGAGAGCTGGGATTAAAATGATGAACAAAACATATAGAACCGTGCACTCGTGACACTTGAATTCTAGTGGATGGAGCTGATGTTTTAGTGATTTCAGATGTCTTCATTCTTTTTTTTTTTTTAATTTCAGGGTCTTATGTAAATGTTATAGTTGGTCAGCATTTCGGAGAAAGGATTTTCACGTTATGCAAAATGAAAGCCAGTAAACAGTAATAAATTATCTTGGGAGAATAAGACTGAAAACTGTTTAAACTGCAATTGAATTAATATTTTAATTATGTAATTTGACACAATAGTTAGGTTCATTCTGAAAATATGGGAGTCTGGGTTATTGTTAGCACATGGCATCATAAACCAAATATATCTTGCACTTTCACTCTCCTTCCACAGCTAAAACTACAAAATGTACCAGTTACATAGCATAAGTAGAAAGAAAACACACACATACATATGTCACATACACATATATGAAGATATTAACTTTAAGATCTGAGGACTGAGCCTTAGGCATCTTGCTAGGTGAGAAGGCAGCTCCTAAGATTTTCAGGTAAAGCCAGCACCTTAGAAGAAGATTAAAGTAGATCTGAATCAGTCGCACCCCTTGGCTTCCAGTAAAAGTAAAGGCAAAATCAAATCCTCTCTGAAGAAAAGCACCTTCCATATAGGTAGTCAAGATTTCCTCCAATTAAGTTCTACAGAATATAATTTCTCAAATATCACCAACGCATAGAAAATGAAATACAATGAGTGAAAGCGAGTGAACCAACACATAAAAGATGACAGACCACATCAAAGACTTCAGATATCAGAATAATTAGATGACACTTGTAAAATTATGATTAATATGTTTAAGCAATGGAAGTAGATTAAAAAATGAGCAAAGGACAAGAGACTGTCCAGAAAACCAAAGATACCTGAAAGACTAATTATAATGTATAGAAATGAAAATTATACTGTAAAAACACAATTGTGAATTGGCAAAACATTCAATTAGACACAACTAAAGAGAAAATGAGTTAACACAATATAGATCTGGAGGGATTACCCAGAATGCAGCACAGAGAAATAAGGATCTGGAAAGTACAATGGGGAGTTAAGAGACCTGGAGGACATGAGAAGATATCTAACCAGCATCTAATTAGAATCTCAGGGAGAGAGAAAAAACAAAGGTCATAGAAGACAGGTAATATTTGACTAGATAATTTTGGAGAAAACTTCCAGATTTGATGAAAGGCAATGATCTAAAGTGATTTATTTAAATCAGTAAGTACACAGATAAATTCATGCCCAGAAGCAGATAAATAAATAAAATTCATACCTAGAAGTATTGTAGTGAAAGTTTAGAGTATAGTGATGATTAATTTTATGTCACTTTGGCTGGGCTAAGGGATGCCCAGATAACTAGTAAAACATTATTTCTGAGTGTGTCTGTGAGGATGTTTCCTGAAGAGATTATCATAATTTGTGAACTGAGTGAAATAGATGGCACTCCCCAATATGGTTGGGCATCATTCAATCCATTGAAGATCCAAGTAGATCAAAAAGGAGGAAGGGTGAATGATACTCTCTGTTTGAGCTGGCACATCTATCTTCTTCTGCCTTCAGATATCAGTGCTCTTGGTTCTTGGACCTTCAGATTTGGACTAGCGCTTACATCATCACCACCTCCCACCCCTGGTTCTCAGGCCTTTGAACTGGGACTGAATTATTCCCCTATCTTTCTGTTATATGTCTATTCTTCAGCTTGCAGATTGTAGATGATCATGGAACTTCTCAAACTCCATAATTATAAGGATATATATATATATATATATATATATATATATATATATATATATATATATATATATATCCTTATAACCTATTGGTTCTATTTCTCTGGAGATCCCTAATAGAAATATCAAAGAATAATAGGAAGTCTTAAAAGTAACTCAAGAGAGGACATTAAATCAGATAAATCATTTAAAAAAGAATGACAACTAGACAAAGAAGGCTTTTCAACAGCAATAGTGGAAGCCAGTGACAGTGTAATTTACCTTTAAAGTGAGTTGTATACTCAGCTGTTATCTTTCAAGAGAACTGTCTTTCAAAAATGGAAGTGAAATAAATATATTTCCAGACAAACAAAGAAAGTCTCAAACTAAGATAGTTATCACTGCAGACTTTCAATAAAGGAACTTTTAACTTCTAAACTTTACATAACACTTATATAGCATTCATTATGTGCTAAATTCCTCATATTTATTAGCTAATTTATCCTCAAAATAATCCTGTGTGGTAGGTACTATCATTATTCACATTTTATAGAGAGATTAAAGGCCAAGGTCACACAGCTAGTAAATAGCATCTTCAGGGTTTAAACTTAGGCTAAGTGAAAGTCTAAATGAAGGTATATTTCAGGACAAAAAAGAAAACATTACCAGAAAGGTCTGAGATGAAAGAATAAACAATAGGCAAAGAACCCGGCAAATATATTGATAAATATAAACTAATATTGTCTGTATAAGGTGGTAATACTGAAAGTGATGCTGTCTAATCTGTGGGGTTAAACTCATATAAACAACTGATTTTAAAATTGCACATAAACTCAGATGGAGTAGAGTTAAAGTGTTCTAAGGCCTGTGTATTTGTTGAGATGATAGTTAAGACATGAATTAACTTTTTTGATTTAAGAATAGATATTAAAGTGGTGTGCATGATTTCTGATAAAAACTGCTGCTTATGACTGGCAGTTTGCTGCATTCAGGTGACATCAACGTGGCAATTAGAAATTGATATTGATGCTATGTGCCTTCGTGCAGGACTGTGTCAATAAGAATAAAAATGAGACTTTTTCTTCCCAAAGATATCGTTACTCATCAAGCAATGAGGAAAAACACACAATAGAAGCCCCTTTCTTTAATCTGCCTGTCAGCAGGGAGTGCCTTATGCTATATGGTACAAGACATTTTGTAGGAAGCTCTTCAACTAAAATAAGAGATAAGGAGTGGATAGCTTTTGGAACTGAAGTAAGGAAAGTGAAATAAAAAAAACAAGAAAAATTAAAGGAGAAGTTTTTTGGAATAGATAACACAAAGTAAGATGTTAGAAACAAGTCTAAGTATACCAACTATTGCAATTACTGTAAATGGACAAAAGTTACCAGTTAAAAGACAGAAATTTTCAAACCAGATGTTTAAACAAATTATATGCAATGAATAAGAAACACATGGTCTTAAGAGACAGAAACAGCTCTCCCAGAAAAATGCTAACCAAAAGAAAGCAAGGTAGCTATACTATATTGGAAAAAAGAAAAAGTATTAAATAATAATTACTAAAAAATAAGGTCACTACATTATGCTAATATAATCAGTTTAACTCACTAAGAAGATGTAACATTTGAAACATGAATGCACTTAATAAAATGCTGTGAATTTTATAAATCAAAAATTGAGAGTAAGCAGAGAGAGGCATCAACAAGATGGCAAACTAGAAAGCTCTGGACTCTCCTTCCTCACATACACACCAATTCAAAAGTAATAGAGCAATTCTCTTTATGAGAAATTCAGAAACCAATCAAGAGTCTCCTATACCCCAGGTGAGTGTAAAACTGGCCACACTGAAACAGGTAGAAAAATTAGACACCCTCCCACCATAATCCTCACCCCCAGCACAACACCATCTCATCAGGAGGAAATACCTCCAGTTTCCAGCTTTCCACATGAGGGAAAGAGACCAAGTGTCTACACTGCAACTTTTCTAGGTGTTGCTTAAGGGAATGGCTTCTTTCTTGCCTATATTGGTGTACTGACAGGACCTAGCATACTCTAGATGCTTGGGGACCACCAAGAACAAAGGTGGTGGTTTGGACTAGCATGATGGTTTGAGGACTCCACAGAAGTTCTGGCTCGGTTGATGGGTAAAGTACTTCTCTTATATGAGGCCAATCCATGAAGACTGGGAAAGGTGTGCGTTTTTTCTCCTATTGTGTAGATGCCAGGACAAAGAATCAAGGAAAATGGAAATATGGGAAAATACAATCCAAAAAAAGGAGCAAGATAAAACTCCAAAAACTGACTCTAATGAATTGTAGATATATGAATTAGCTGACAGAGAATTCAAAGTAACCATCATAAAAATGCTCAACAAGTTCAAGAATACAATGTGTGAGCAAAATAAGAATTTCAAGAATGGGAGAAAATGTTTAAAAGAACCAAACAGACATTTTAGACCTGAAGAATATAACTGAATAGAAAAACTCACCAGAGGGGTTCAATATCAGACTAAGACAAACAGAAGAAAGAATAAGTGAACTCGAATATGGGTCATTTGAAATTACCTAGTCAGAGGAGCAAAAAGAAAGAAGAATGAAAAAGCATGAATAGAAAAACAACACTAAGTGTTGCTGTTTTGAAAGGACCAATAAAATTGACAAGCCTTTAACTATACTGAGAAAAACAGAGAGAAGACTCAAATAAATAAAACCAGAAATGAAAGAGGAGACATTACAACTGATGGCACAGAAAAAAAAAGTTCGCAAGAAACTACAAGGAACAATTTTATGCCAACTAACTGGAAAACCAAGGAGAAATGGATAAATTGCTAGATACATGCAACTTACCAAGGCTGAATTAAGAAGAATGGAAAGCCTGACAGACTAATAGTAAGTAAGGAAATTGAATCAAAAATCAAAATCTTCCCCCAAAAGAAAAGCCTCTGACCAGATGGCTCTTTAAAAAATGTAAAGAAGAATTAATACCATCCTGCTCAAACTATTCCAAAATATTGAAGAAGGGAATACTTCCAAACTCATTTTATGAGGCCAGCATTACCCTGATACCAAAGCCAAATAAAGATACCACCAGAAAAGAAAACTATAGGCCAATATCCCTGATGAATAGGGATGCAAAATTCCTCAACAAAATACTGGCAAACTGAATTCAACAGTACATTAAAAGGATCAAACACCATGACTAAGGAGGATTTATCCCTGGAATACAAAGGTGATTCAACATATGAAAGTCAATTAGTGTGGTATGCCACATTAACAGATGAGGGATAAAAATCACAGGATCCTCTTAACAGAGCAAAAAAGCCTTCGATAAAATTTGTCTTTTTAATGTTAACTCTCAGCAAACTAGGAATAAAAGGAAGTTACTTCAGTGATACAGTCCATTATAAAAAGCCCACAGCTAACATCATATTCAATGGCGAAAAACTGAAAGCTTTTCCTGTAATATCAGGAACAAAGTAAGGCTTCCCACTCTCACCACTTCTATTCAATATAGTACCAAAAGTCCTAGGCACAGCAATTAGGCACAAAAAAGAAATAAAATGCATCCAAATTGGAAAGGAAGTAAAATTGTCACTATTCACAGATGACATGATCTCATATAAAAATAACCATAAAAACTCCACAAAAACTGTTTGAACTAAAAAATGAATTCAGTAAAGTTGCAGGATGCACAACCAACATACAAAAATCAGGTGCATTTCTATACACTAACAATGAATTGTCAGAAAAGGAAATTAGGTAAACAATCCCATTTACAATAGCATCAAAAAGAATAAAACACATAGGAATAAACTTAACTAAGGAAGTGAAAGGCTTGTACACTGAAAACTACAAAACACTGATGAAAGGAATTACAGGAGACACAAACAAATGGAAAGACATCCAATGTAGATTGATTGGAAGACATATTGTTAAACTGTCCATATTACCTAAAATGATTGACAGAGTCAATGTAATCCATATCAAAATCTCAATAGAATTTTTACAGTAATAGAAAAAGTTATTTTAAAATTAACATAGAATCACAAAGGACCCAAAATAGCCAAAATAATTATGAGAAAGAAGAAAGTTGAAGGCAACACACTTCCTGATTACAAAGCTATAGAAATTAAAACAGTACTTACTGGCATAAAGACAGACCATTCATAAAGTAGTCCATTCATAAAGGCCAATGGAAAAGAATAGAGAGCCCAGAAAGAAATCTACACATTTATGGTCAACAGATCCTCAACAAGAATGTGACGAATATACAATGGGAAAAGGATAGTCTCTTCAATATATGGTACTGGGAAACTGGACATTCACATGCATGCAAAAGAATGAAACTGGATCCTTATACCATAAACAAAAATCAACTCAAAGTGGATAATCAACTAAAATGTAAGACCTGAAACTTATAAGACTCCTGGAAGAAAACATAGGAAAAAATTTCACAACATTGTTCTTGGCAATAATTTCATGGATATAATACCAAAAACACATGCAACAAAAAAGCAAAAATAGACAAGTGAGACTATATCAAACTGAAAACTTCTGCCCAGCAAAGGAAACAACAGAGTGAAAAGGCAACTTACAAGATGGGGGGAAATATTTGCAAGCCATGTATCTGATAATGGGTTAATTTCCAAAATATATAAGGAACACTTACAACTCAATAGCACAAAAAAATGAATAACCTGATTTGAAAATGGGCTAAGAACTTGAGCAGATATTTCTCACATACAAATTGTATAGTTTTATAAGCTCCTATTAAAAATAAAAGACTCCAAATTCAGAAGTTAAGCATCTTTAAAGAGGCTGAAAAATATAAACTCAAATAAATAGGAAGAGCTAATATAGATCAGAGCACAAATTAATGAAACTGTATAGATAGACATAAAGATAAAATAAAGCTACAACTGCTAATAAATAAAAACCTCTACAATCTACTATTAAATAAAAAGCATGGTGAAGAATCACATAAATAATATGAACAAGGTTGTATAAAAAGTAAGATTATACATCTATCTGTATAAAATGTCTTTAAAGATAGACAGGAAACAAATATGATTTTTTCTAGAGGTTAGCAGGCAGTTTAGGGCAAAGAGGAAAACTGATTTTTCATTTTATGCCCCAGAATTTTTCTAGTATGTCTGGTGTGTTTTCATAATTTAAAAAATCCAAAATGATTTAATCCAATAACAAATATTTCCTTTACAACAAAAAAATGAGGAAGAAAAAGGAGGAGAAAGAAAAAAGTAACAAAGAAAGAATAAACAAAAATATAAGCAGTTTTTGTGTTCATAGCATAAGTATGTTGTCTAATAATTTGGTTGACTAGTTGAAAATTCTTGGATAAAAATGACTGCAACAAAGTCATTGATTTGGCACAATGATGCTCTTTGGGGAATTTCTAAAAATTCCTGTCCTCTAATAGTCTCTCAAATCAAACATCTTACAAGAAAGACCAAGGGGGAAAGAAATAGGGTATGGGCAGGCAGTACTAATAGTCTAGAGATTTAAAAGATGAACATATAGAAATCTTAATTCTAATACATTTGGAAATATGTATGATATTGATAAATTATTAAAAGAATGGAGCTTAACCAACCCAAATCAAGAAGGGATAGAAATCAAACATATCTGTAACTATTAAAGAAGTTGAATCAATAGTTTAAAATATTTCCACAAAAGACACACCAAGCCCAGATGGTTTTGCAGTCATTTTAAGAAATCTTCAAAAACTAAGACTATTTCAATCTTACATAAAATATTTCAGAGGATAGAAAAATAGGAACTTCTTCTCAAGTCATCCTTTGAAGGTAGTAAATCATGGTACGAAAACAAGACAGAGAGGGTATAAGGAAGAAAAATATGGGACAATCTTATAAACATACTAGTTACAAAAATTTTAAAGAAAATATTGTCAAATGGACTCAGCAGTGTAAGAAACAACACATGATGACCAAGTTAAGAATGCAAGAATGGTTCAAAAATAGAAAATACTTAGATGAAATTGATCAAATTATGTGATTAAAGAGAAAAACTATCTGTGGGTAAAATTGCAATATTTCCAGAATCTCTTGCCTGGCCTTAGTGCATCTCCATATCAATAAGTTTTTCCAAAGGGTGGAGAGAAGTAGTCCACCTTCATATCAAAAGGTAATTACAAGGGAAAGCAAGGGCATATCTGGACCAGAGAGATTGGGTGAGGGCCCTTCTTCTGCAGCTGGTTTGCAAGAGACATGGGTGAGCAGAAATAGACGACTGCTAATAAGCAATAAGTAGGTTTCTCCCACTTTATTTCTCCCTTTGACTGAATTCAGCTTCAAAGGTTATTTGTCCCAGGCTGGGAACATATTTTCCCCCCAGAGTTACCCCTAGTGGTAGTCAGCAGGACCTCTGCACCTGAAATCTGTTTTCATGGGTACCATGCTTGGATGGGCTGCCCCTGGAGATGATGGGGAGATACTCAGAGACCCCCGTGGATGGTGGGGAGGCCATGGTGACTGCTGTGGTAGGGGGTGATGACTCACGCTTCCCTCCAGCAACAGTGGATGGTGCTACTTCACCCGGGAACCCCCGATCTGTGGGGATGCCATTTGGGAAGCCCCTAGTGGGAAATTGGTCTAGGATAAAGCACCTCTGAGATGAATGGGCCCTTCCCCAGAATTGGGGAAGGGTGGAGACACTGGAAACTGTGGAATTAGCCCTACATGAGATAGAAGACTGCTTAGAGGCCCTGAGTGGCCATGTTGTGGCCAGAATTGTGGGATGTTTGTTTCTTGAGATACTAGAAATGGTTATCGAGGAGATAGACACACTTTGGCATCGCTTCGAGGAACTGGGCAATGACCTCTTGGATGCTCTTAAGAAAGAGAGATAGTTATTGAGAAGTCAGGTCATGCTCCTGAAAGATATGTTAGCAGTGAGGGACGTCGCAGCAGGAGAATCTGCATTGCAGAAGGCCACGGGGTGGGGAGAAACAGTGGTGCCTTCAGCCCCAGAGATGGTAGAGGAGATAACAGGGGAGGATGAGGGGGTGGGGTGGAGGGCAGAACTGTTGCCAAGGCCACCGCCCGAGGCATCAGCCCCTCTCGTATTAAAGGACTGCACAGTTTTAATTAAGAAAATAAAAACACAAGAATCATGGGTCTCCTCATGGGGAGAAGCAGCCCCCTCCCCAGGCTGTGGATCACTCCATGCTGAATACCTATACCCAGGATGAATTGGTGGATATGAGCATGCAGTTTTGGAAGAAGCCATCAGAACCTCTGTCTAAATGGTTTTTCCATCTTTGGGATATGAGGGCGGGATCTTTGGGATTACATGGGGGTCTGAAATGGGTAGAGTGGCTTCCCTGACAACTCACCCTTCCCTCTGGCAGCGGTTGCAAAGTGCCCATCACACCTCAGGGAATCAGACACTTCTGGATTGGCTGACAGCAGCCATCAGGGCAGTTTGGCCTAATCAGGGTGATTTACCATACTTACCCTCTAGCTGGAAAACATATTCAGAGCTCCAGCAGTGTTACGGGAGCTGGGCATGAAAACTATCATCTACAATATGGACATGCAGGGCTCCAATAAAGAGTTGTTCACCACAGGAATGAGAAATCTGGTGCTCCATACAGCTTCCCAATCTCTCTTTGGATCCCTAGTGACTATTTTTGCTTCCCACATATGGCAACCCATAAGTGAGGCTGCTTGTACTGTAGCAGATCTGGGGGGGGTTGAAAGAGCATGGAAGGAAATACAGGCTACACTGAAAGGAGAGGTGCAGAGGGCCCCATGAAGGTCTCAGGGACCCAGATGTGGGTTGATTTGATAAAGGCCGGGGTAGTGAAAGAAAAACGTGATGGACATCCCAGTAGAAGCTTGTTAGAACTGTGGCACCAATTAAAGCCAGAGCAGCAGTTCCAGCCATTGAGGTCCAGGACACAGAAGCCAGAGGCAAAGCCCCATATCTGGCCTGTGTCCCTGAAAGAATTCCTGGGGGACAGTATACTAAGGCTCCACCTGGACCCTCACCCCCACAAGATTACGATTGGGCATGATGGTTTGACTGAGAGGGTGAAGGTCCTCACCTTGGGGGATGTTGTGGGGAAAGAGGCACATGTAGAATTAGCAATCATTGGTCCCCTGTGAATGTACAACATGTCCTGGCGCTGGTGGACCCGGGAGATGAATGTTCTCTGATTTATGGCAATGCTAAGCATTTTCCTGGGACCCCTGCTGTGATAGATGGCTATGGGGGTAAGGCAATTAGAGTGAAGAAAGTCCAAATCCCAATGGGGATAGGGTATTTACTGCCAAAGGAGTATACTGTGTACATTTCTCCTATCCCTGAATATATTTTGGGGGCCAGTAAACTGCAGGGCCTGTGGTCATAGACCACTGCAGGTGAGTTCAGACTGAGGGTACATGTGGTAAAGGCAGTTCTGAGGGGACATGCTGAGCACCCACTGTAGCTCTGCCAGTACCTAGTCGAGTGACAAATACCAAGCAGTATAAATTTCCTGGGGGACACAGGAAATTGGAGAAACTCTACAGGAGTTGGAGAAGGTGGGCATCATAAAGCCCACTCATAGTCCTTTTAAATCCCTGGTGTGGGCATTGAAAAGGTCAGATGGCTACTGGTGTATGACTGTGGACTACAAGGAATTGAATAAAGTCACACCCCCTTTGCATGCTTCTGTCCCTTCTATAGCAGCCCTTATGGACACACCCAGTCATGAACTAGGGACATATTGTTAAGTTGTGGAGCTTGCTAATGCTTTCTTCTCTATTGACATAGCACAGGAAAGTCAGGAACAGTTTGCCTTCACGTGGGAAGGCCGGAAATGGACATTCACTGTCCTCTACAGGGATACCTCCACAGTCTCACCATTTGTCACAGACTTGTAACCCAGGACTTGGCAACATGGAAGAAACCGCAAATGCTATGGCTGTATAACTACATTGATGATATTATGCTCACATCTGATTCTCCTGCAGATTTAGAAGGGGCAGTTCCTAGACTGCTGCAACATCTACAGAAGAAAGGATGGGCTGTGGAAAGCACCAACTTTCAAGGACCTGCTTTGTTTGTAAAATTCTTGGGGGTTGTCTGGTCGGGTAAAACTAAAGTTATCCCAGAAGCAGTCATAAACAAGATCCAGGCTTTTCCTGCCCCTACCACTGTGGCAGTATTACAAGAGTTTTGGTGTCTTTTGGGCTGCTAGAGAGTGTTTATTTCACAGTTGGCAAAAATTCTGAAACCATTATGCCAGTTGGTATGAAAGAACATCAGGTGGGACTGGGGTGAAACATGTGCAGCTGCTTTTACTGCCACTAAGCAAGCAGTCAAGGCCATACAGGCCTTGAGTGTAATGGACTCATCAAGGCTCTGTGAGCTAGATGTTCATGCAACAGAAGATGGTTATATAAGGATGGGGCCTTTGGCAGCAGCTTGAACGGACATGCCTACCTATTGAATTCTGGTCACAACAATTGAAAGAAGCAGAGGTCTGGTACACCTTGATAGAGAAGCAACTGGCTGCTGTGTACCACACCTTGCTGGCTATGGAGCCCATCACCAGAACAGCTCTGACCAAGGTAATAACCACCATCTCATTGCAGGGTGGGTGTGAGACTGGACCCAAAGACCACAGAGTGGTGTGGCATCAATGCCTACTCTGAACAAATGGGGCACCTACTTACAGTGGTGTAGCATCCTCTCCATTTGCCCTTTAAGGGGAGAACTCCAACGTTTATTGGGGCCAGTGACATATAACAATGGAAAGCAGGAAAACTTGTTTTTGAGCCATTGGTAGCCAAGAGTCCTTAAGAGGAGGGCAAAGCCCCTATACCTGAAGATGCTTGGTAGACAGATGGCTCCAGTGGTGGGCAGCCCCCAAGGTGGAAGGTGTGGCTTTCTATCCTAAGACTGGGACAATACGGATAGAGGATGGAGAGAGCAAGTCAGTCAATGGGCTGAGATGCGGGCTGGATGCCTCGTGATCACCCAGGAGCCCTCCGCTATAGTTGTCTGCACTGACAGCTGGGCCGTCTATCGGGGCTTGACCCTGTGGCTACCGATATGGTATCATGGCCAACTGGATGGTTGGTCACTGGCCTCTGTGGGGGCAAGATCTGTGGCAAGACCTATGGGCCTCTGGTCAGACTAAGACTGTTACTGTATATCATGTCACCGGCCATTTGCCTTTTGGCATCCCCAGGGAGTGATGAAGCAGACATACTGGCCCAGGTGCACTGGCTAGAAGGAAAGCCTGCCTCTGATGTAGCCAAAGGTCACATCAACATTTGTTGCACGTGGGGTAAAAGACAAAGTGGGCTGTAGCCCGTCGGAGGGCTTGCCATTGACCTTTGAAGAAGTCAGCCGAGCCTGCAAGGAGAGCCTTGTGTGCTCTAAGAGGGACTTACACCAAGTCCCCCAGCAACATGGGACAATAGTAAAGGGGCTGATACCCCTTCTCAGGTGGCAGATAGACTATATTGGGCCTCTGTGCATATCAGAAGGATATCGGTATGCCATGACTTGCGTGGACATGGCTACTGGACTGTTGGTTGCTTTTCCTGCACTTCATGCAGATCATCAAACCACCAAGAGGGACCTAGAGCATCTCTTTGCAGCCTATGGCAGGCCACAGGTGATTGGGAGTGATCAAGGCATCCACTTTACTGGACATGTTTTACAAGAAAGGGTGCAGCAATCAGGGATAAAGTGGAAGTTTAATGTACCATATAACCCCACTAGGGCAGGCAAGATAGAGAGGTACAGTGGTTTATTAAAATCTGGCCTGAAGTTGAACATCTGTAGTTTATGGGGCTGGTCAGTTTGTTAATGAACAGTGCTATGGTGTTTGAATGAGAAGCCCCGAAAAGGAGCCTTGAGCCCCGTGGATATGCTAACACACCTTGCTGCCACTCCTATACAACTGTATGTGGAAACCAAAGAGGAGTTATTGAAGCCAGGATATGGCCTGCAGAACAACATCCTGCTGCCAGCCCCACTGCATTAAACCCCAGAGACTCTGTTGAGTGGATGTGGCCCTGGACATTTTGACACATGGATCAGTGATGGCTGGCCCTTCTGGCACCGTGGGGGAAAGGGCTGGAAGCTGGCTTCCTGTGTGTTCCTGGAGTAACAGAAGAATGGCCTCCAAATATCATGATAGTGTACCCAAAACAGCCAGGAGGTAAGAGCATCTTACAGGGAAGTTTTGTTTTATCTTTATGGCCAGTGCATGTACCTCCCATAGCCCTGTATATTGACTCACCTGTAACTCCCACTGGGTGGGAAGTGGAGGTCTGGTATCCTAGACCAGGATGAGAGCCTATTCCTACCACTGTGCTATCACAGGACCACTCCCTTGCTTGCATCCTACCTGATGGACAAGATTTGCCTATGCTGGTTTCATTAAAACATGTATCATCCTTAAGGTTATTTTTTTCTCTAGTCGCTGTGGCCTGGACTCACCCCCTGGATGCAGCTGCCACGTGATGAGTGCACTGAATCCCTACTGGTTTAGCTACTGGCCTCCTGTTTGATGGGCATGTTATGGACTTAATCTACATATGACTTAGAACCTAGCTGAATCCTCCGGCTTGAGCATTATCATGATTTTATTGCTGTTGTTATTGTATGTTATTAGTCTGGTTTCAGTGCTCCAGTTTTCTCACACAGGGGCCATTGCGGAAGATGGAGAGTAGGTAGATTGTGAGGTGAGATTTCTGGAGGGGTGGGCTGTGGGTAAAATTGCAATATTTCCAGAATCTCTTGCCTGGGTTTAGTGCTTCTCCATATCAATAGGTATCTCCAAGGGGTGGAGGGAAGTAGCCCATCTCCATATCAACAGGTGATTACAAGGTGGGTGGGGAGCGAGGGCACACCGGGACTGGAGAGGTTTGGTGAGGTCCTTTTGCAGCTGGGTCACCAGAGACACAGGAGAGCAGAAGTAGGCAACTGCTTGTAAGCAATAAACAAGTTTCTCCCATTTTATTTCTCCCTTTGACTGATTTCAGCTTCAAAGATTGTTTGCCCAGATGGGAATATATTTTCCTCCCAGAGTTACACTATCAACTGGTAGTTTTTCTACTTCTCAGTTGGTAGAGAAAAGGCATTTTGATAACATTTAACACAAAAGAAGGTATCTATAAAAATACAGTAAACATCATTAATAATGATGGAAAGTTAGAAAAAGAAACATTTCCTTTCAAATTGGGAACAGGAAGAATGTCCGTTTTCAACATTTCTATTCAACACTGAATTGGAAATCCTAGATAGTAGGGTAACAGGGAGAAAAAAAATGAAAGCAGAATGACTGGAAATGAAAAAACAAATCTAGCCTTGCTTGCTGATGATATGATTGTCTACATAGAAAATCTAAAAGAAGCTACAGACAAATTATATTAGTTAAATAAGAAGGTTCAGCAAAGTGACTGGGTATGTAATCAATATATAAAATTAATTGCATTTTTATATATACACAGAAAAAGTAAGTTGTTTTATTTATTAAAGAGACATTTGTGGTAGTGACAAAATGTATAAAATACCCAGGAAAAAATCTACAAAAAAATGTACAAGTCCTTTGTGGTGACCTTTATAAAATACTGAAATACATTAAAGAACACTAAGAGGATAGAACTCTACATCATGATAGAGAGGAAGACTCATTATAATAAAGATGTGAATTCTCCCATATGTATGGATTCTATATGATTCCTTCAAGGTCTCAACAAGTTATATAGAGAAAATTGACTACTGATTCTACAATGTATATTGAAAAGCCAAGAATGAAGTATAGCCAAGACATTTCTGTAGAAGAAGGATAAAATTAAAATTTCTGTTTATTGAAAGACTGTAAAGAAAGTAGAAAGCAAAGCCACAATATGGATGTAGAGAAAATGGAAGTTTCATGGTGAGGATTCTCACCTGACGCTGGTCTGCTTGCCCACTGTGCACGTGCAATGTTGGCAGGCACAGGCTTACACACCTGTTAGCAATTGGCTATTATTGACGGTATGTAAAGAGCTCTGCCCAGTGCTCTGGGGCTGCAAGGCAGCAGAGAGGCCCAGAGGCAGAGATGGGCCTGCAGCGTGCAGACTTACCCCGAGGCACACAGGATACTGGTGTTGGACCTGCCACCATGAAAATAAGGTTGGGTTATAAACCCTTTTACCCACAGTTCAGGTGTCGTTTTTCCATATTACCCAATCCAGAGTGAACTTGCCCCAGGCCAAAACCCTCAGGTGAGACATGGGAGAAGATCTTAAGACACATGTAACCAATAACACATTATTATCCAGAATCAAATCCCACATCTCATTCTTGCTTTCTCATTATCTGTCTTCTGCAATCTATAAAAAACAAACAAACCTATATTATATATATATACAATAAAAGTGAGCAAAACACATGGGCAGGAATTTCACAGAAGTGGGAATAGAAATGTGAATAAACATGAAAGATATTCAACCTCAGTGGTGATCAAGAAAAGTCCCACTAATATCAAAATGAGATACTTTATACTTACTATATACTTTTTAGAAAAATAAAATAAAATAAAAACAAAAAGTCCAATAACACCAAGTTTTGATGATGATGTGAAGCAAGCAGAGGTATTGTACACTGAAGTTAGGAGAGCAAAGTGTACAGGCATTTAAAAAAAATAAACTGGCATTGCAAATATAAGTCCCCTCCACTACAACCCAGCATTTCCATTCTTAGGTAAAATTATCCATGAGAAACTCCTGTGTCTTATCTGGAGACATGTGCCAGAACGTTTATAGTAATAAGCATCCTTCAAAATGAAACAGTTAAATTAACTGTGGTACATTCATATAGATATACTATTCAGAAGTGAAAATAAATTCAGCTATTTAAAAAACAAGCTGGATGAATCTTGTCTACATGATATTGGGTGAAATAAGCAATCTACAGTACAATACCATTTTTATAAATATCAAAAACTATTTTTGGTAATAAATATGTGGTAAAGTTTGAAAAGAAAAAAGTGAGGTCATGACAATCAAATTTCAGGCTATTGACTGCTCTGATGGTGGAGGCAATGCATGGGACAGAAAAGGAATACAAATGTATATTTTTAGAAGTATTAGAAATTTACTAGATCCTCAGTTGAGTAGTTATGTTCGTAAGTATTTATTTTACTGATGTTTCACAATTTATTTACATCAGTATGATCTTTTTCTGTTACCAAGAAGTAGGGCAGCCTGCATGAGGCCTGAATGAGAACTGGTTGTCTGACGGGGGTCCGGGCGAGAGGGGCCCTGAGCAGCTCACAGGACTGCTCGGCTCCATCAGTATGTGCTCGGAATGGGGATGAGCACGGTAGGCTCCCTTAGCTTCACGACAGCTACCCATAAGGTCACTAACCTTCTTTCCTCTGTTAGCATGCCTACCAGCTACCTTCTGATAGTAACTTAACTTTCCGTGCATTGAGAAGACTGTGCTGGTCAGAAGACTTGCAAGTGTGCAGTTCTTATCATTCATTGTCATTTCAGTTTATATACATCAGTCTCTTGTGAGTTTGATTACCCTAAGTCAGCACTTAGATCTAGAGCAATTAAGGCCCCAAAGATAAGGTGGTGTTTCTTATCTTAGAGTTAAGGGTCAGTTAAGGATGCCATGGGATCTCCTCCAAAGTGCTGCCACCCTGAGTATTCAGTCTCTTTCCACATCGTGGCTTTTTAACTTTCTCAGATGTAATCCTGACATTTCCATACAATGTGAATTTGTGTCAAAAAATATTTTTTCTTACATGAGATAAAAAAAATATGTCCTTCTGTTCCTTTATAAGACATGTGATACCTTATATTTTGAGGAATAGGTGAATACATATTTTAATTCGTTTACTTTTATTGAGTAGCTATCTAGCAAGCTGTAGTCTAGGCTTTGAGGTTACAGGGTTTCTACTCTTGTAAAAAATAGAGGGATTTTCTCTGCATTAAAAATATGCTTTTAGAGAAATTAGAAGAAACACATGATTAAATATTTTTAGAAGTCTGATAAGCAGGAGATGGACTTTAAGCCATAAAGGAAAAAGCATGGTAGTATCGTTGATTAGTAGCATTAACACATAATTATATAAATACCCAGGATACACATTTACGTGATATATTCTGATTTACAGTGAAAGCAGACTGTATGACATTACCCATGCTTGTTAAATACACACATATTATTACATATATGGATAGAGTAACCAGTTTGGATAAATATACACTAAATATTACTTATCATTTCTGGGTAATGGGATTATAAATTTCTTTTATTAGTCATACTTTTCTACAATCTAAATTTTTACAATAAGCCTCTATTACTCATAATGATGAAAAATGGCAGTATTTCTCAGTGAAAATAATACTAATAGCAACAACGTTCTCAGCTTGAATATGAAGATTTTACTACCAACCTACTTTGAGTGGTGATGAGAATCTGTAAGATTCGTGCTGCCTTTTGTCCCCTGGGTGATAAACATTCTCTAGCTACTCAGCAGACCTCAGGGTGGTGAGCGAAGGTCTTCAGTTTCTACTCCTCTGCAGTGTGCCTGACGGTCGGTCACTAGGTCAACCAACTTGCTTTCTCCCAGGAACAGGGAGGAGCTCTTCTGCCCACAAACTGCCGGTCCCTTGGGACAGCACTAGGCAGGATTTTCCTGCTGGACTGGTTCTGCAGAGCTGCTGTGTAAGACTGGGGTTCCGGGGCTGCAGGATGAAGAAAGGATCCCAGGGCCTCAGCCAGCCAAGAGAAGTCAGACCTGGAAACCACACAAGCTAGCATGTCCACTCTGAACTGGGGAATGTCACTGTTTCACTCTGTCAGCCACAAGTGTCTCTTTTCATAACAAATATTTTGTATTATTACCTTAACTAAAGTGAAATAAAATTTATATGCAATCTAATTTATTACACAAGATTTTAAAAAAATTAACATTGTACCCTAAATAAAATGTAGAAACAAACAAAAGGAAAGTAATTTACATAATATACATGTATATCATTATGCATAAGCTTAGGCATAGTAGTGGCAGAGTCAGATTATATATAGAATCACTGTGAATGCACTAGTTATAAATAGAGACCAATAAAGATAGGCTGGTTTAGGACTTAAATGCCACAGTGATGCAATTTTCCAAAATGTTTAACTCTCAATTTACATGGTGGTTGCATTCCTGGAAAAATTCAATGTATGTTAAAAACATGACAAAGAAAAAAAAACTGCAAAGAACTTTGGATGGATTAAAATGTAAAACATCTATAGACTCTGGGTCCAGAATAATAAAGTTTCTTCACCAACATGAATGCTCACCAAAACCAGTGTAAATTTTATGGGACAAGGGACAGTTTTTAATTAGGTAAGGCTACCCTGTGCAATGCAACATGTCTAATGTCCCAGCACCTATTCCACCCTCCCAATCAAAATGACAACAGAATACCCCTTCTCTTACAAATTTCCAAAGCTCCTCGGGGGTGGTACTGGTCTACCAGGTTTGAGTTAGTCCACTGCTGTCTTTGAGGTGAGGCCTGGTTAGGTTTTCATTTCACTCCAGCAGTGTGTTTATAGGTGTTGATCATGTCCTGGTCAGTATGCAATTGGCATTTTCTGCCAACATTTGAAATTTACAAAACTTTCACTCCCAAATTCCATTTCTAGGAATTTGCTCTTTAATCCACTCAACCAATTACAGATACAATGTATAAAAGGATATACAACACAGCAAATTCCTCTGGGTAAAGGGTTGGGAGATGGGGGTGTAAGGTCAGACTTTGACTTTTTACTTTCTATCACATAGTTTTTCATTATAATGAGCATGTTTCACCTTTATTAAAAGAGTAGGTTTTAAATGCTACTTTTACTCAGAAATAATTATAAAGGCTGAGAATGAAATGATCAATTTGAGTGTTGAACCCAGGGCTTGCTTCAGTAACCCAATCAACTGAGCACACTAGCTCCAACATATTATTGTGATGTCACTAAAAGATGTCATCTTGACATTGTATTATCTTTGAATCATTTTTTTAAATCAAATAAAATTAAATATACATACTTTGTCTCAGTGTACTCTACCTTTGAGGGTGGTTCCTAGACCATTTTGTTCCTCTGTGGTCTTTTAGAGCAGAAAAGAATGTCAGGAGCTGCCCCCACAGAATATGTCGTAAATTCTCCAAAGTCAGCCCCTTGGGGCTCTCTGTAAAAGATGACACTATTATTGCTTCACATTAGGCAAAGTGGCAGATCACAAATTTCACTTAGTATCTCGAGTTTCTCGTTTTCAGTATTTAGGGGACTCTAAGAGATATAAATACCTTGAGAATTCTTTCTGATTTTCTACATTCCTCTTGTTTCTTTTTTCCTTCCGTTTATTTTTCCTTTCCTGTATCTCCCATTCGCCCAATGGACTCCTAACAAAAACATCTATTAAAGGGAGAAAGAACTAGAGAAAAGGGAAAGAAAGCCTTCCTCTAGGAGGTGACAGAGAAGAGAACATTTCAGAGTACTGGATGTGTGGCCTTAGACACTAGGATTCTCCACACAGCAGATCATGATAGAAAACTTCAGAGATCAAGTTTTTAAAAAAATGACATTTGCTGATGGTTCATTTCCCCATACATGTTCTTTAATAACTTTGACTCTACAAAATTGTCACATGATTTCTATTTCTAGACTGTTGTGCTGACTTGATACATGAGATCATATCTGGCAAATTATTAACAGCTTCTAAATCCATTTCTTCCAGGGGATTTCTACCCTTGCAGCTGTTCTTCTGATGCCTGGAAACCACACACTCCATGGAAATGAAGTTTCTCTTATTTTCCTCAATACCCACTACAGGGAGAATATAAGTTATGCAGCCTTACAACTCAGCAAACATTTTGAAGAAAAGGATGTTCGTAAAGGAAAAATAAATGGCTTTCCAGATTTTTATGTATAAAGAAACTATGTCCCCGTGAGTTGAAAGCATAACCTCCAGTGGGCAACAATTTGTAGCATGCAGTGGCAATAACCACAGATGGATCAATTTACCAGCTAAGAGGTATATGTCATCCTGCACAGACTGAAATTCCTTTCAACATATGTAGTCATGCATTACATATGCCCAGTATCCTTGCTTCAGAGTCTTCAACTTGGTTATTAGCACACTACATCCTCTTATCTGGGCTTTAGATGCAAAGTCAGTGCCTTCAAAGCTCTAAGCTCCACGATTTATTGTCTTCTCTTGAAATGAGCAGAATAATTACTCTATGTACTTGGGTACAATGTAGAACTTCAACTTAGAATTCAGTGGGCCATTACATCAGACAAATTATTAATGGTAATAAAATCTTCATTGAATTTTTCTTGAAGCTTTTTCCAGTGTGTTTCTACCTTTATTATCTTATTGGACATTCTCAAGGACTGTGTAAGAGGAGTTAGATTAGTGTATTCCCATCTCACAGAATAGGAAAGTGAGGTCTAGAGAGAGTAAGTGATAAGCCTGAGTCATCAGTGTCATAGCTGGGGGTTAAAATTTATATCCCCCGATGTTCTTCTCCAGATCTCATCTATATCCTGTCTAAATCAATAGTTCTTTCAACAAAAATTAGAAGACAATATGATATTTTCAATTCTCCAATGCTGTTGAAACAATAAAGTCTGAGCTATACCTGTTTCCTTCACGTTTTGGATGCAACAGACAAGACAATGGACTCACAGACTAATTGTACACCCATCAGCTTTTGCCAATTCTCATTTTTACTGACAGCTGCAGTTCAAGGGAAAGCTAGTGAACTGCGGGGAGTAGATAATGGGGACTTCTCAAGGTATCAGTACATCCAGACCACTGTGCAAAGCAGATAATCAACGGCATCTGTTTAGAATGAGAGCGACAGCAAAGAAGTCACAGCTGAGCCCCAAGAAACCCTCAAAATGTGTGCACTTTGTTTACAAATCTGCTGCCCGCCCTGAGGTTTGAGGATTAAAGAGCCTCCAGCAATACTATGGTCCTCCCCAGATATTTAATATAGATGCAGCTACAGTGTAGCAGTAGTGGTAGGAGAAATGGAAGCAAGTATCATTTACAGAGAGCCTAAGTTCCAGGCACCAGGTTGGAGTTTTGTATTTATTATTTCACCTAATTCCCGTAACCCAATAAATGGTCATTTCTGTTTCTTTTTTAAGTTCCAACCTGAGATTGAGAAAGCCATGAGGAGCGCTAGGAAAAGCATTTACTCAGAAGGCAGGCCAGGTGACTGATGAAGAAGGACATGTCTTTTTGTATTATTTTTCTATTATTTGTGATTTGTGGACATTATAATACTACTGCTTGCCCTATTTTTTAAATGAAATATTTAGACACATAATGTCTGTAGCCTTTTTAATTATAGAGTTCTGATGACTATTTCACAGAGTTTAATCAAGGGGGAACAAAGGCTTTATTCACCTGTTTTCTCCTCTTATTTGAACCATGTGCTTGTTTATTATCTGTTAGGACATACCCCTCATATGGTTTGAAATGAAAGCATGATCTGTCTCCTCATTACCCATCCTCTGCCTGCTGATAAAAAAACAAAACAAAACGAAACCTATGAACAAAGGAAAAATGCCTTCCTGTCACTTCTCAGCCTTCTTTTGCTGCTGCTCAGCTGGGACATTAAAGAGTTGGGCTTAATGAAAGAAGGTGAGAAGGTGAAAAAGAAGCCCTAATGAGCATGTGTTAGTTATATGGAAAGATAGCTGAGAAGCAGCAGTGATTTCCTTTGTACCTAACATAACGCAGTGTCCCCTAAGGTCAAAGGGGCCCATCGTCCATCTTTCTTCACCCATTCATTCCCTACCCTGGCAACCAGCTTCTCCACTTAGAAGAGATTTCATGAAGTTCAATTTCTGATGATGGAGTGAAAAAGAATGTCATTCCCCAGCACCAGCTTGTAGCTCCTGAGAAACATGCAGGAGTGGTGCAGGGGGTTCTTAGGTTGCCTGCATCACTGGTCGAGCATCTTGCGAGCGAGCATTTCAGATCTCAGGCTAGGGATGACAGAGCTCCAGCACGGTCTGCAGGTTTGCTGACATTTACCCTTTAGACTGGGAATGCAGATGCAAATTCCCATCTAGCAATGCAGAGCCGCTGCAAAACAAAATGCTTTAGTGTTTTCAAAGGAGAGCCAGTAATAGCTGTCAAAACTCTAAAGCAGTGCTCCGAATTAGAATGAAATCGTGTGGTTATAATATTCTGAAAATGTCTTTAATCAGAGAGTGTTCCAGCCTTGTGGTGTGCACATCACACCAAAAATACCGTTAAGACAAGACAGCCAAACTTGGAAAGAACTCCCAAAACTCTGATAGTGACGTTTTTGCTTCATCAGTTTCCAAACCAGGAAATCATTATTCATCATTCTCAAAAGACCACTCCTTTGGGGAGTGGGAGAGAGGCACCACTGACTGTAACAAGTGAAAACAAAAGAAAAAAGAAAAAAGAAAAAAGAACGCTTTAAGTACATCTCCTTTAGGATCTATCTCAGGGAGGCAGGGCATGTTTCTCTAATGTTCTATGTCCAGTCTAACTATTAACAGTTTGGCAGGAAGAAGCTGAGATCCTTCTTTGAAGTTGAAATATGCAGCCTTAACTGAGCTCTCATCCTCTCTGTATTTCACTGAGTGAATAACCCAAATTACACAGAACGGCAGTAAATTGGCTCATCATAGCCTTGTTCTAATTTTAAAAGGATAAAGAACTAAAAAACCAGACTCACATGTAGCAGTTCAGGGACTAGTGAAGTCTGTCAAAGGGCTGCCAGGGTCTTTCCCCAGAAGGTCACGAGTTCAAATTCAACCTGTATTTGTGGTGAACAAGGACCATTCAAGGTCTTATGTTAAGTGTATGTGTGGCCTCACCATAATGTTCCTAACAGGGGTGCTGACAGCTTGCATTTGTCATTCTTGCTGACTCTCTCGTGAGCACAGTGGATGGTTGAGCACACGTGAAAACTAAATCATTTCCTCCCGTGTGAAGGTGATCCTTCCAAAATGTGAACTCTGAGGCACGGGGAGTATCTTGCTTTCATACTCTCTGTCCCTCTTCCAGTGCTGAGGGTAAAGTACAGCCGGCCCTTTAGTGGTCTAACACCCTGATGAGCCCAGGACAGACTTTAAATTTTAAAGACATACAAACATGCCCACAAGAATGGCATTTTCCAAACAACAATATAACTCTCTCAGTTTCAACAAAGCATTCACTTGTGGTGATAAAATGCCAGGTCACAAGTCAAATTTTGACTCCATTACTGAGCATTATATCCTTGAGCTCTAAATGGAAAGTCAGTACGATTCACCAGCTGCCTTCCCCCACTCCGAGCAACAACAGAATAACAGGCTACACAGTTATAGCTGCTGGAATCACTACTTGATTAGATTCTTAATGATTGGCTCTGTCCACAGGTCACTTCAGCCAGTCACTCAACAAATAGACTTCAAACCATTCGAATCCTAGGTTTCTGCAAGGAGTTACACAGAATGCAGTGAAGAAATCCACCACCAATCAAAGGAGATTTGGGATGACTTAGAGACCCTTAAGGTAATTAGATTGCTCCTTTTTATGAAAAAAAAACAAAAACAAAAGATGGTGTGGTTCAGTTGAGCTATGAGATGTCCATGCAGTACCTTCCATTGGTTGTAAATGGTTCCCACCTTTAGATCTGATGTTGATTACCAAGGGTTAGAGATTGAGTAGAATGCCCGGCAAAGGACACCCCAGGATGTGTCGAGGGATGCTAAACACCTTGGCTATCCCAAAGGCACAAATCACCTGTCCCCAGGGGAGGGCGGCCAGCACCCATGTGAAATGCTGTTGCCTGAAAGCCCTCTAGGAGCCCAGCTCCCCAGTTTTCCTGTTGCCTGAAAGAGGGGCTCAACACAGTGAGAAGCACTCCTAGATTCTTTCAATCACCAGCTATCATTTGAACCTATGCTACCCGGAAGCAGTAACTGAAGTCACCGGGCCACTGGGGAAATCAGAGTCTGGGAGATGACAAGGAGGGCAAAATTTTGCAAATATTTCCTTCTGCCAAGGGTGTGAGGTGATGGTTAAATATAACAACCATGGACCCTAAAAGAAAATAAGCAACAGATGCCGAAGCCTCCCCACCGCCCTTTTAAATCCCCAGATGGAACTGTCCCACAGTGGCAGTGCAGAGCCATAGGCTGAAGCCAGCCTCTTCGGCTACATGCAGAGCTTGCCGGAGGCCTCAGGTTTAATGCCAGCGCTAATCCCATATCTATCCATTTATCAATCATTCCTCCATCTAATAAAGTTCCATCGGATCTTTATTTATAACCTATTCTACCTCCTAGTAGAAATTGATAATTTCAGCTGTGGGCTCCATCCCAAATGGCCACTTCCCTGATAGGGAAATAGGAAATAATTTTTCTAACCTAAAGCAGTCTGGGGATTTTCGAAGACTGAACTAGCGCTCTGCAGGAAGCCTTTCTATGATTTGGCCTGATGTTTTTTCAAAAGGCACTTAACTGCCTTTCCTCCTTCAGGGCTCTGTACCCATCAGCCTGGGGCTGCCTCGCCACCAGTTAGTTTTCCTTTCTCTTCGAGAGGCTCGCATTTCCGGAATCTGGCCATGTAATGCAAATATGGGGCCCAAATGTATGATTGCTGTGGGTTTCTGGGCTGGGACGCGAGAGGGGTGCGGAGGTCGGTACCAGAGGGATGCGGGTGAGGACTGGGGCAGAATTTGCTGGCTCCCTGGAGGGATGTCTTAAAATGAACGCTGAAACCACCACAGAGAAGAGGACTGGGAACCGAACCAAGTGCCTTCGCGGGGCTCCTGGGGCCGGAGTGACGTGGCTCCATCAGGTGGAAGCCGTGCAGTTCTCCCTCAACCCAACTCACGAGAGATAAAGATGTCTAAATAACCAAGACCGCGGCCGCCACAGCCCTGCCCTGCCCTGGAGTGGGCGCGGGGTGGGGGGGCGGGGGGAGCGCCTTTTCCGTTGAAACAGCGGCTGCGGCTTGTTTGTAGGTCCGCAACTCACCATGATAAATATAAAGAACAATTAAGGTTTGATCGGTGCACACGGGAGGCAGACGGCGGCTGATAGTGGAACCAATTAACGAGCATGTCCCCTAATTCCTGCAGCGGCCGCCGGGCGCACCGCAGATCCCCGCGCGCCTGTGGCGGCTGTCCCCGAGACCCGCGCTCCCCCTGCCCGGCCCTAGAAGGGGGCGTCCTCCTCCAGCGAGAAGGTGCGAGGAGCGGGGGTCCCCGGGAGGTTGGGGAGGGGGCGCGCCGGGCAGGGAGGCGCCAAGCCGGCCGCCTGCAGAGCCCAACTGTTGGCAGCCGGGCCGGGCCGGCGGGTGGGGCGCTCAGGAGTGGCCGGCACCTGGCGGGGGCGGCGGGCGCCGGAGTGGCGGTGCCACGAGGGCGGAGGAGAGGTGGCCGCACGGTCGCCACCAGGTAGCAAAGGCACGGGGTCTGCGAGGCGTGGTCTCCAGGCTTCGCCAGCCCGGGGCCGACTTGCTGCTGCCCGCCGCGATGGCAGCCTAGCGTAGGGGGGGGATGCGGCGGGGGGGCCGCGCCTCGGCCTCTGGGCCCCCGCACCCCTTTCCCTGCCGGCTCAGTCCGCTGCCCCAGACGTGACCTCCGCGCGAAGCGTGGGCGCCGCGAGCCGCTGGGGCGCGCGTGATTAATGGCCCCGAGGTCGGGGGCGGCGCAGACACGAGCCCTTCCCCGGCTCGGTCAGGGCGTGTGGGTGTCCCGGAGGAGAGGCGGGTCCTGGCCGCCGGGGTGCCCCGGGAACCGCGGCGGCGGAGGAGGAAGAGAAGTGGGCGACGTGGGCCGGAGGGCCTCGTCCCCTCCGGCCCCGGGGCGGCGCCGCGCCGGCTCCCCAGCGCCAGCAAAGTTTGGAGCCGCGGGCGCCGCGCTGCGCTGCGCAGTGCGCGCGTCCCCCCCGCGCAGCTCCCTCGGCGGGGTCTGCGCTGCCGCGGCTGCCAGGGCAGGACAAAGGCTCGTTAACACGTGATGGGCCCGCGCCTCATAAATGGAGCGAGAGGGAGCCCCAGACTGAGCGCGAGCGGAGGGAGAGGCAGGGGCCGCGAGAGCGCGGCGAGGCGACGGGCGGCCCCACGGCGGGCCGGGCGCGGCGCGCGCGGGGACCCCGGCGAGAGCCCGCGGAAGGGGCGAGGCTCCCGAGCGGCGGGAGCGGAGGGGGCGCCAGGGCCGGTCCCGGCCGTGGGCGGGCGCTGGACGCAGCGCGGTCCGACTGATTTTCCGACCGACCGAAGGAGGCACACCCCGCCCCACCCACCCCGCATCCCAGCGCCGGCGCTGCTTCCCTCCCGCGACGCCCTCGGCCACCCCTTCCTTCTCCACTTCTTTTCCGCCTCCGCCTCTTCTTGGCTCCCGCGGCGCCAGTCCTCCCCCTGGCCCGGCGAGGTGCCTGGGCTTCCCGCAGGGTTCTGTAGAGTCGGGGGGACGTTTCCCTCTGGCGGAGAAGCAGCCCCTGCGCTGGGCGAGAGGTGTCGAGGGAGATTCTCCCCCAGGACCGGGGCATGCGAAGGGTAAGACCTGGCAGAGTTCCGTTTGAAAATACTTTTTCCGCCTCCCGCCCCCTCTGGTACTGACCCGTGTGGTCCCCAAGTATCCTTCGTGGAGTTCTTAATCCTTGTGAGCGAATCGTGCGTCGATGTTTACTTCGCTGTATAGCCCCAGCTTGTAAACTGTGGTCTGTGCTACTTCTGGAGGTTTCCACCGTTTACTAGCTACTGAATGTGTGTGTGCACCTGGCTCTGTTTGCACTGATGAGTGTTTGTAGAAAATGTGTAATTGTGCATGTTTGTAGAATAGGCGCTTGAGTTGGTGCTTAATGTCTAGAAACCATATTAACAGTTAAGTCTTCCCAGAGAAATACATTGATCTCTGCACCAAACCGAGAAATTGTGTAATGTAAAATATTAAATGTCATATAAAGAAATGAATGCCAAATAATAAACTTTTGGTATAGAGAAATGTAACTACGGCAACCACTCTTTTTGGGGGAACAATGAATGTGCATTTAAATATCTAAATTTGAGTATTGATGGAATCATTTAACGCAGAACAAGCCATGAGATGAAAGAGTTGATGTTGTGTTTTTAAAAGACATTCCTTGCTAAGGCTGACAGTCACAAATGCATCCCCTCCGGAATGCAGATGTGTTGGCCGTGATAGACATGAGAAACTGTCACTTGGTCATTTGAAAGTTTAAAAACCACATGCGTGTTTCTAAGTTTAGTTTTAAATTGAACAGATGAGAAAAATATTAGTAACCTCTTAATCTTATGTCTCCCATCTTTTTTATTGCCCTTCAAGTAAGTGCTGTTCTTGACTTGGTTGTTGCGTTCTTGATACATTAAGCATCCCATAAGGCATTTAATCCAATAAGAGATTAGAACAGATTTACTGGTTTTAAAGGCGCTGAAAGATATCTCCATGGGCCCCATAACTTCTCCCATTTTTTATTACCAAGTTAATATCTTTTAAACAATGAGGGAAATGCAATTTCTTAGTGGAAACTCAGTGGATATTGAGTATCAGTGAGGTGACCATTGCCATCAATCTATTTTGCAGAATATGGAGACACTCAGAGCAACCAACCTTTAAGGTTCCCATAGGAGTTTATCTGATTTAAAGTGTTGTTTTTCTAATCCTACCCAACTGACAGTTTGCAAGGGTAGATACCCTGATAGATTTTTCTCTGTCCCATTTTTTCCTGATACTCCTTCTTCCTCCCCTGCTCTCTAACTCAGTTAAGAGCAGTTTTATCGAACAATAGGCCATGTATAGTTTCTTAAGTGACACAAATTATTTTCAGATTGTATCCAAACATGAACAGAATCCACGCACCTCCAGAATTTTGAATGTTGCATATTGCAGGCAGATATCTGTAGACACAATAGCAGTTGCCATAGTTGGTCAAGAGGCTTGAAAATGGACATGGTTTTTAAAAACTAATCCATTTTAAGTTATCTAAAGAACTTACTGTAAAAGGACTCTTTTTGTTCCAAAGATGTCTCCCACTCCAGAGAAGGAGCAATCTTGGCTGAGGTATGTATCCAATGTCTGATGGGGAGAGGTCTCATTGTGTTCCTAAGTCCTCAGGGGGTAAAATGTTGCCACAGGAGGAAATGCTCAGTTCTGACCTTTCAGAAATAAAATTACTATGCTTGCATACTCATGGTTAGAAGGCAAATTAGATATATATGTTCCTCTATTTTAATAGATGGCATCAGTTCATGTGCATATAAAAAATATGCTTAGTCCCTTAAATAATCCATAGGGGATATTCAATTTGGTGTGTAAAGTTTTACCTTCTGGTGAAAATCTGATGTCATGCTGGAGTAGTGCCTGGCTTTGTTTGTTATCTACTGTTTCTGTCTTTTTCTGTTACCCTTTTCCCAGTGGACCGTGTGCCTCTCTGTCTCGCCTGTGAGATTGTTCTTCTCTAATAAGCCTAGCTGCAGGATCAGTGTGTTCCTTTTGGCATTTCAAAATGTTAAAATAGTGAAATTGTTAAATGTTACCAAGATGCAACTGCTGGGAATGAAATTCTCCAGAAGAACCACTATGATTGTGGCATATTACAGTCTATTCCAAAACACAACTCTGTGAATTGCTTTACCTGTTTTCTCAAGAAAGAAGCAGTCCCATTGATTGTGTTGATAAGTGTTTAGCATGCAGTGTCAGCTTATTAATTACTAAGGCAAAGCCTGAAAAACTCTTCCGAAACAATTCTGTGGTATTCTTTGCTTTGACTCAGAATTAATATTAACCACCAGGAAATTTAGACAGGCTCCTTGGTTGTCTTGCATTTTAGTGTTTGGAATTAGAATTGGAATACTTGGCTGTGTAATAATAAACTATCATGAAATGTAACTTGTAATAGCAGTTTATAGTTCACCGTGCTTACCAAATGTTTCTTCCCAGAAAACAGTTGTCTTAATAAGGAAAGGGATTATTTCCCATAATCAGCTCTCCAGGAATGCTTGGGAAAAAAAAGAGTAATAAATTGAATTTGAAAATACCTACAGCATATGATGAGTAAAACAAGATTTGGTTATAGCGTCTTGAATTTGGTTAGTAAGATGGAGCCTGTTCTTTAGGTTGCTGCCTGTTATTCTTGGGGTAATTACATTAGCTCAGTTGCCTGAAGAACACAGATGAGGGCTTTATTCCTGCAAAAAAGGATGCCGCGTCTCTACCAGTGTAAGTCTGTCTCTTCTATTTTTGCATTCATCATTTTCTAATTGAACTGACAGATTAGTTAGAGTGAAACCAGCCTTTGGGTTTAAATTATTTATAATTCTGCTCTTGACTCTGAAACAACCTGGACCCAACAGTGTTTGAAAAACTGTGCTAGGGCCAAGTTTCCATATTGCATATCTGTATTTTGAGGAACTGCAAGTTCTGCTGATTTCTCTTTTCTTTCCTTAAGACTTGTAGAGAAGTTAAATAATAAATCAAAACCAGTTGAGGTACTTTGTCTTAACTTCATATTTCCACCCCTAAAGCCCCCAAATCTTCAGTTTCTTCCTAATCCTGTTCTCAAAATAATGTTAACTTTATTTTTTAACTGCATGCCTGCTGTTGTTGAGGGTTGGGAGATTGAACACTTTGCCACTGAATTGCTATTTAATGTTTTTATAACCATTTAATTCATTCATCTGTGTATTCTTAGATTAGATTGGGTTAACTTTATAACCTATTACAGACCAACTGAGATTTCTCCCAAATATTTTCTGGACTAAAAGAAATAATAAGTGTCACCCAAAATATATATGATATCAAATTATATACTGCATAATTTTAGATGACTGGGATGTATAAATTTTTTACACATATGTATGAACAAAATTTTTCATAGATCTTATCTATATTATGACTGACATATAAATTTAGACACATTGCCTTTATATATTTGAACACGTAATTCAGATTTTACGTAACTACTACAATTTTGGGGGCAATGTCCAAATTCAAGGCATCTGCGCAGATGGACACTGAATACTCAAGGCAAAAGGAAGTATCCACCTTGAATAAAAACAAGGCTGTTCTTATTTTCCAGGAGAGTAGAAATCTGTTCCAGTCTCAGGTGTGTTCTAAGAGATGGCAGGATGGGCACAACCACAGTTGATGATACTTTTCTCATAAACACTGATTGATGTGTTTAACACAGTTTTCACCAATCTTGGTAGTTGTTTATTACTTCTGGAAAGAAAGTTGGGAGAAATACACAAGGTTATTACTATGTCACAATGCATATTAACATAGTTATACTTGTTATGTATAACACTTTATAATTCTATCACAAGTAACTTAAAACTATAGGTAATTTGTGGTGGATGTGGGGGTAAAGGGAAGGTTGTTTTTAGTACCTCTGTTGGTACTGTTCAAACAGTTTATTGTTAGATGAACTTCTCTCTAAAACAGTCCTGAATGAATAAAAGGCAGGGTTTTGACATATCAGTAACAATAGGTCAAGGCCATTACATAAAATAATCAGTGTGGGTGCCTCTAGTTTTTAACAGGAAGTATTTACTAAAAACTTACCTGGGTGATATTTTCTCCACAGAACAGGGTCCTCATGGAAAATAAAGTACACTTCATTAGAATAGTTTTGTAGGATGCTTGCAATTACAAATGTATCCTTAATCTAGTTTTCATTGCTATTTTCCATCTAGTTGTAGTTTCCATACAGATTATTAATGAATAACTTTGGGATGCCCTCTAATTTAAAGGTTTCATTTGTATACGTTAATTTCATAATTTAGTGAGCATGGGATTCTAGGTTCCTTGTTGTGTCTGTATGGGTTTTTGAGGGAAGATTTCTTTGCTCAGCAAACCTGAGCAATGGGCCTGGCAGAGTCATGGCAGTTGTTTGAGAATACTATGAATTCTGTTTTAGCCCCAGCTGGAGAAATGTTCACACCTGCACTTTAGGAAGGCTTTCAAAGTTTTGCTATTTGTTTGTTTTGTTTTCTTTTGTGTTTGAATATGTGAGTTGAGACTGGTCAGATGAGAATCAATATTGTTTAGCCAAGTCTTTGTTTAACCCATTGTGCTATGGCACTATATTCTGTATTTTTGAATAAACTTCTGAAAGTAGATTTTGCATTTTTTGAATGCAAGAAGGGACTTAAGTTCCCTTTTCTCCTAACACAGATGGGAAACCATCTTTCCCTAAGAGTGCAATATTTTATTATCTGATGTCTTATTTTTCATTTTCCACTCTAATTTGTATTCTTAATTGTCTAGAGTTTGGATTCGTTGAATAGAAATTTGATATCTTTGGCTTGAGTCCTTGCCATCATTATCAACTATAAATAGCATTTAAAATTTTTTTGACTTAAGGACATAAAGTGCAGTATAGTTTCCTAAATTTGACAATGTAATATCTATTTTTTTATTCCTACCAGTCAATTCCATGCTACTGGTTTTTAAAGTAAAGCAGAGGCATTTTTCAAAGATGTGCCAGGCAATCTGTTGTGGTAGCTGAATATACAAGTAAATGCTTTCACAAACTGTGTATGAGAGTAGTGTTATTTTAATATAATTAAAGTAAAAGATAATTAGGAAATAATGTTTCTCAAATTTTATGTCTGTATGAGAGGGTTCCCCTCTTCATCATTTCTTCATACATTCTTTTCCATCGTGTATTTAGAGAAGAAAATTAGACTCAGTATGAGTTCTGTAAATTGAGTTAAGCTATTAGGAGTTTTTTATTTCAGTTGGTGATCAGTTCCAGTATGATTTTTAAAGAACAAATTTCTACTTTCACATATAAACATTTGTACTCGGAAACACCATAACATTGATTTCTGTTGGTTAAGAGGCTAAAAAAGATGTTTTTAATTTAGCAAGTGAACCAATATCCTAATAGGTAGTATGCTTTAGTCACTCTCCTTGTAGCTCAGCTATATTTAAAAATAAATAAGAGAAGCTTAATTGAATGCCAGCCACTCTGACCAGTGTATTTTGGTTTATTCCAGTGTGGCTTGTTAAATGAACCAGATTTGCAACTCATTTCAGTGCATTGCTACTGGAATTTGTAAATGTTTTCCTTAGCTTTTGTGTGAGTTGTGGTGAGCAAGCAATATGCATATGGAGGAAAAGGAAAGCTAAGCAATTTAACATACAAGTAAAGTAAGCAAAAGATTGTCCAGAGAATTCTGTATCTTTGCATATGTGGGAATTTGACTTTGGAAGATTTACAGTTACTTATGGAAATTACAGCTAACTTCTTACCAACAAACAAACAAAAACATTGGGAAACCTTGGAATGATTTTAGTCCTCAGGTAAGGAAACTTATTATGAGTAATTTGTTGTCCATTTTTATTGATGAAATAATTCGAGAAGGACCAGTCTGCTCAGATTCATATATCTAAATGTTTTGGGATACATTTCCCTATACTTATAAGTTTAGGTGTTTTTGATAGATACTTGTCAACTATAAGCCGTGTAAATTAAATGATTACCAGGAGAATTCTATCCATGAATTTGCAGTGGGTCTGCATTACCTTGGCCTGCTGCAAAATGTCCATTTTAGTTTGTCTTTTTCTGGGTTCATCTCCTTGATGCACTATTTTATGGTTTTGGGAAAAGAAGAACAGAAACAGAAACATTTCCAGCTTAAAAATAAGTAAGCTGAAATGTTAACTACTTTTTACTTTTTCCCTATTTTATGCTAAGTAATTGTGGGTTTCTTCACAATGGTATTGAAAGAAATGGCTAGCAGTCCTATAAAATTTTGCGTAGACTTTGTGAATGGAATTAGCAGAAAATGGTGTGTAGTTCTTAACTTATGTCTGCATTTTGGGTAAGTATGTATTGTGCTTTGAAGCTTCCTTTCTTTTCTGGACAAAATATGTAACAATACATTTCCTGAAAAAGCACACAGAAGCCCTGACTTGTACTCTTGACAGACCTCACGAGGTTCCCCACTTCTTGTGCTTATTTTCAGGTTAGACCATGTTATTCTATTCCAGTCACACAGAAATACCTTGGTTTTAAAGATCTTCTGTGGGAGACTATTTTACCATGAGCAGCCTACCTTAGCAATCCATTTCAATGATCTAAATACTCATAGGATATTCTTTCTTCCTACCTAAAATCAATTCTTCGTAAAGGTTAATTCGATTCTCCTCTCTCGTTTGGTCTTTCTAACTGGGCTCCATAAGCTTTAACAGTGGTTCTTAAACTTTAGGGTGTGTTAGAGTCCCCTGGAGGCCTTGTTAAAACACAGATGTGCCCCAACCCTAAAGTTTCTGACTCTGTAGGTCTCAGGTAGAGCCTGAGAATTTGCATTTCTCATAAGTTCCCAGGTGATGCTGAAGCTGCTGGTTGGAAGACCACCCTTTAAGAACTACTGGCCTATAATATAAACTCTGCATGCTCTTACAGACCACCGTGTGACTTCTCAGGGTGTGCTTTAAGATGTACCCTGGAATTTCCAGCCCATTCTCACCTTACTTCCTCATTCTTTATCGTCACACCACTTTTTATGAAATCTTTCAGTTCCTCAGCTCTGTTCAAAATCCCATAATTGCATCACACAAACCCTAGGAGGGGTTTGACCTTGAATGAGTACAGGAGAGCTACCTCATGGTTTCAATGGCATGGAAATTCTGTACTTGAATCCAATTTGCATACTTACTTCTTAATCACAACTACATCTTTAGTGAAACCTGGTTCTTCCAGTTCTGTTTATATATAATTATTTGCATCTTGAAAGAATATTTTTCTGTTTATATCTTGCCCTGTTAGCACACATGGAAGTTTTTTTTTGACATTTCAATGAAAGTAGGTGATACACAACCACCTAAGTTCTAAAGTCATGTTTGCAAATGTTCTGGATTTGTGCAATAATAAAGACTTACTCAGAATTATTCCAATGAGGAGATGATGGGAAGGAAATTGAATTATGTAAAAAATTGCTGTGTCCCTAATTTGTATGAGTATTTGAACAAATATTTGCTTCTCTCATGAAATATTCCATTTTAGCCCCTGTAATGATAGAAAATAATTTTCCATTCTTTTTCATCACAGAGTTATGACCTGAGTTGGTGATTGTATATTTGAAAATTGGAAAGCCAAATGTTTCATGAAATAGAAATGAGTTGGGTTCGTTATTAGAATTGATTTCGGGCCCCTGAGACATTCCCACCGTACTTTTAGCATCTCTTGGCATAAGCATATCATTTGTTTTCAATAGAACTACTTTCCTTTACTCGTCCTTAATTGCTTTCTTGAGGCAGAATTCCAAATATTCACAATTAATTTTTATCAATAAATTAAATTTTCTCAACACCCTTTTGCCCCAGAAAAGCAATTAGAAATTAAGTTCTTGTAGACCATAGTAATAACCCATTTTAACCCCCCGTAACATAATTTCTTATTTATGTTTTAATTAATTCAGTTGTAAAATGCATAAAATGTTGTAGCAGGAGAAGTTGCTCAACCAAAGCAAGAACTGTGTCCACTGAATTGAATAACAAATTGATTCCTGAGGGCTTATAAAAGTCACTCCATCTAGTGGTTGAATTTTCACATAACGTCTCTTGACAAATTGTTTTGAAAACATACTTGAATGTGGAGAAAGCCCTTTGGGAAAGATCAATGCAAAGTGACATGCATTTGAGGGAAGGAAAATGTACATTATAATAGTAATTTCATGTACTGTCCTTCAAGGTCTATGAACAGCATATAATTAGGATACATTCAAAGTTGTGTAGGTCACAAAGATATCTTTATATAGCATTATTATGTGGCTAAGCACCGAGGTTCATAATATATACCCAAGCTAAACAAGGGTCATGATAAAAAGTAAATACCTGATCTTTGCCCATAACTTCCACTTACCATCAATATAACTTCTTTTTTAATACCGAGATAAAAAAATCTTAGGATAAATAATTGCCGATGCCTTTTATGTAACTTTTACATTTGAGCAGTTTCTTTCAGATGGATGTTTTTATGAGACCAAGACTCAGTTTTAATTTCCTAATCATCAACTGACTTTATGCCAAGGAAAACTATCCACAGTTCAAAGCCATTCTGCTAAAGATAGATCTTCGGTGTCGCTGAAGCACAGCAACATTCATTTAGTAAAAAGGTGCTGAGGATCTACCCTGTGCCAGGCCTGACCATGTAAGACAGGTCCCTCAAGGTGTTCATGATCTGAAGGGTTCAGGTGCAGGAAAGGCACAGGATGACTCAGCCATGTCCATCACCTCTCTTGGGAGAAAACCTCTAACCATATGTAGGAAGGGGATTACATAACCCAATTACTAGGTACACAACCCAATACTATTTGATGATGAAAATATCATATACCTGTTACGTGGTTTCCTATCCTATTCTGCCATCTGTGTATAGGAGGGGAAAGACAGATGGATGTTTTGTTTTGTTTTTTATGGAGTGGAGTGGAGTGAAAAATCATTTCCCTTGTTTCCTTGACCTAAATCCATTACACAGGTGTGATACATGGACATATATATGTATATGTATATATATATATCTAATGTCTGCAGTGCTAGGCGTAGAGTACGTGAGCATCTGACCAATAAAAATGTGCTCCATGGAGCATGTGAGGCCTATCTATCCATCAGGCACACTGCTGCAGTGCCCTTGGGGCACTAGGAATCTGTCACAAGCACTCCCTTGTTGGAGCCCTACTAAGGTTTACAGAATTTTTTCTGCCTGATTCCAGCCAAGATTTTAGGAACTGTCCAGGGACAGTCATCTTCCCTTTGGGTAAGAAAACCACACTCCTGGTGGTGGGAAGCTGAGTGATTTCAAGTGTGTCTGAATCTCTCCATATGGGGAATGAATGTTTTAAGCTTTTGTTTACTAATAACCATCATGTCTCATTCAGACCTAGAGAAGATGCCTTTTCCATTCCTTGCTGGTATTGTGGAAACTGTCATTACTGTCCACAATCCTCACAGACGACTTAGGAAGAAGAAAATATCTAAAATAAAAAAATAGTTTAAAAGTATTTTTAAAAAAATAGTGGCAAAGCCAAGTTAGGTTTTATTTATTATTTGCCAATAGGTGTTTTGCAAATAAGGTGCTAATCCAGGGTTAGGTATTACAGTTAATAGCTAATTTTAATACTTGGCCCTTGAAGACAAAGGGTCAAGGATGATGTGCAAGTGCGGTGGGCAGCCTTTTTACTGTCAACACATCATGCTTTCAGATTTTAATTGTTCACTGTGTGAAATTATCATGTGCTATTTGTCACCTCCTTTTCCCCAAATCAACCTTCCCCCCTCCATTAGAAATGGAAAGAAGAGTGTCTTATTCAGTGTCCTAGACTTTGACATTAAGAACAGGGACTTTGAGTTATGCAGACCTGGGTTGAAGTTCCGGTTCTGCTCCCTCCGGTAGGAGACATTGGGTGAAGCATTTTACCTCTCTAAGCCTCTGTTTACTCCTCTGGAGAATGGGGATTGTGGGAGCAATTACAATATTCATTAAACAAAAATAACATATGTGCTTGGTGCAATGCCTGGAACATGAACATTCAGATATTTCTTACTGAGGATATTTGGGAGTTGGAATTTTCTCTCTTGTCCATTTAATCACCCAAATCAACAATTCACTCTGAAAGTTGAACCTGAACAAACAGGACTTGGTTTTCAGTTGGACTTAATTTGTATCTTACAGATTCAAAGAGAATATACCTCTTCACTGAAAGATGAACAAAAGAAACTAAAAGTATGTTGCACCATTGGATAACATGTAGCACACTTTAAACTATTGCTGTCCTTGGTAATTAACTGAAAAGATAACCTATCTACCGGGTTCTACGTATTTTATGGCCTAGAATAATATATTGCTTTTGACTTTTAATGATCAAACTTTATATGAAGACAAAGATAGTCTTACGGAATATTTTGTATATGGACCATGGTTTCCATTGAATTGAAAACTTTGCATGTTCTCTTTTAAGGGAAGACTTCTTCCATTATGCCTGATTACTTTCTTTACCTATTATATAGAAATGGTATCGTTCTTTAAAAAAAGGCAAATGCACTTAGACAAAACATCTAAACAGCAGAGCAAACTTAAGTGATAAATCGGTAAATCAAATTGGTTATAAAAGTCAACAAATCATTTCATTTACATCACTAATTTGCTTTTGTGATAGGCTTTTCTTATAGCATCATCAATTAATAATGCTTAATCGGATGTAGTTTAAAGGCATCATTTCTTATGCTCTGAAATTCTTTACATTTTAACAAGCCTTTGAATGTTAAATAATGGGCACAGATCAGGTTAAATTTGAACAGAAATATAGCCTGATAAGTGTCTTAATGTTTGTTTTGTTCATATTAATTGATACATTTTTATGAGAAAGCTAACATTCATATTGTTAAAAAGACTAGACCAGAGGAAATGGTGCATTTAATAACTTCAGTTCTACCTTACAAAATAAATAAAAGCTAAACCTTTGAGAATCAACCAAGCATTACTTGCATAATGGAATTTTCTTTTATATGTGGGAAAAGGACCTGACATTAATATAAGGAAGGATTATGTATTTTTGCCTGATTTCTCAGGATAATCGAGTCAACCCTTTCTTTCCCTTTGCTATAGAAGATAATGCAAAAAGTGAACTAAGTACTTTAATAATTTCGAAACTCTAATGTCTAGGTAAGAGTTTGAAAGACTCAACTGCCCGTTGAACCATAGCCGGGGCATCATTCACTGAGTTATAATGTTGACCCATGAGATCTGCCACGTTATATTGAGGACATGCCTTAGACATAATGCAATTAGAAAAGTCAACTAAATTTTCCTTACTAACTTTAGAGAAATATATTAGCAAGTTATTTTTCTTGATCAAATTAGTAGAAACCAGACTTGTTCCCAGCAATGAATGGAAAATTACAAACAAATACATGTACTGGCACCTTCATTCTCTTGAGCCCTTCACAAGGCTCTTTCATGAAGCTGGCCAAGTAGAACATCATAGAAACAACAAGGAAGGTAGGGAAACAACAAGGTCAGGCAAGGGACTGGGACTCCTGCCTCTGATACCCTGAACTCCTGTCCGTTCAGAAGCCATGAGCTCGGCATTATTCCTTACAGCATTTACAAACTTAGAATAGTAGAGAAGGGGCCTTGTGGGCCAAAACAGTCTGCAACTCTGTCAGGAGCGTCAGTCCTTCTGATGCTTTTGGAGGCTTTTCAGCCTTCCTGGGTTTGACTTCTTGCAGGGAGCAAATACTGCCTCCTGCCTCTTCCTCTAGAGATAATGCACAGGCCAGAATGGCAAGGATTTTGACTCCAAATACGACGGTGATAAATACCCAAATTATTGAAATGTCTCCCTAAAACAAAGGTCCTCAACAGGGCAGTGAGGACTGAAATAACCTGCTATTAAATTGCACTGATACGAGAAAGACTTTGAAGTCCTGTCTGGAGGATTTACTTGATGCTCAGCCTAATCATAACATGGATGTTTTCTACCTCTAATGGTTATAGAAACAAAGATAAGGACTATGGGCAGACTTTTGAAAAAAACTCCATGCTGCTGCCATACCCATGGAGTTTCTTTGATGATTCCGTGACCTGTCAGTTGATGTGTAAGTTTGGGTATGGTACACGGAGAGGCCAGTGTGCATATAGAGTGATGGCCAAAAAGAACAGATGATATTATTCTTAAAATTTTTTTAATTTTTAAAAATAATAGATCCAACACATTAAAATATTTTTATTTTTACAGAGGCATGGTTTATTGTTAGAATATGTTGGTTACATTTTTAAAAGCAGAATTATAGGAAAATACCCTTAAATGTCATTCAATGATCCTTTTGCTATAACTGTAATAAAAACCAATTGCCTCTTTAATAGGTGCATCTATGCATCTTGCTAGAAATGTCCAATTATGACTTTCCCAATAGCAAACAAAAACAAAATTAATGGCAGCTGCATCCCCAAAGCCTAAAGTATATTACTAATGAGCTCTGAAAGAAAACACTCAATGCAAAAAATAATCAGGTAAAAATTACTGTAATAATCCAAATGTAGAAATAAAGGAAAGAATTACTGAGCTGCAGAGAAGAGTTTTCCTGCCATCATCCCATTAACTGTTAAAATTGCCTGTGCACAGTGGTATTTTGGCATTACTAAAATTCTTGGACTGCACAAAATCCATGTTATTTTTTAATTGTATTCTTTAATTAAATTTGGCTTACATTAGATAGAAACTACTCTGTATTTCATAACCACCCCATGCCCTGGCTCAGATTTTAACAAGCTAGTTTGTTGTAATGGAAGTGCTTGGTTGTATTAAAATGGGAAATTGTGATCACATATATGATGATCTTTAATATAGACTTTATCACAGGCATACACATTTTGCATTACTGAAGTAAGGTCTGTGATCCTTTGTCTTCACTGAAGAAGCTTTCTAGATCTTCCAAATACTGAAATTTTAATCCTTGAAGCCATGCTGGTAGGCAGATTTACCTAGGTGGGCTGGGGTAGGAAATAGTTATTTATTAGGAAGTAGTCTTAATTACTATTGACAAAATGCCTTAATTCATGTTTGGAAGGAGCCAGAAGATTTGAATATAATATAAAATGCAAAATAGTTACTCTTCATTGTTAAAACAGTACTTAAAGTGCAAAAGCAGAAATTGAGTCTGAGAGATATAGGTTAAGCTACAAACTCTTTATATTCTGGACAACTTCCTTGACATCTAATGATCTCCATCTCCTTATGGAGGAATGGGGATTATGACAGGTTACTGGTAGAATATATGTAAAGTCTTTCAAATGCCTGCAATATAATAGACATTCCTCCCTCACCCATGTGAGTATCTTCTATTTGCTTCACACTTTAAGTGCTGAGACAAAAATTAAAACTTAATAAGCAGCCAATGATCTAATAAGGCAGTGAATTATTTTGAAATGTAATTAATAATGTATGACAAAGAGTCATAGAACTAAATAATGATGGTAATAATTGAAATATACTGAGGATTTGAATTTTGTGGCAGACATTATGTTAAGTGCTTTATTGTGCTTTTTTTTCATTTAATTTTCATTTTCTTATAGAACAATTCTGTTATTTGGGATCATCATCCCCATTTTGCAGATGAACTCCTAAGGCTTAAAGAGATTAACTGCTTGTCCAAGTATGGGTCTGATAGCAATCTTAGTCTGCTAGCTCCTAATCCAAAGTTCTCTCCTTTGAATTTGCTTTGATTGGTTGGAATCAGCGCAGAGAAGAAGAGAGGAGGCATCACTGTTAGGCCAGAGAGGTGAGCTATCATGAAGGTCAAAAGCTGCTCTAGACCCATGGCTATTAAGCACTTCGTATGTGGCTAGCACCACATGTTGAAGAAATAACATTTTGGATACATTGGGTTACATAAGATATAATAATAACATTAATTTCGCCTTTTACCTTTTTCTTTTTACCTGGATATTGAAAACTTTAAAATTGCTTATGTGGCTCACGTTAACATTTTTATTGGACCACACTGCTCTAGAACCAGAACAACTGGGTTCATTCTGGTTCTGCCACCTAGGAGCCGTGTGAATGGCAAATTACTTACTCTCTCTGTGCCTTTCACCTGTAAAATGAGGATAATAATGGTATGTGCCTCACAGGGCCATTGTGAAAATCATCTGATACACATAAGAGGCTCAGAATGCCACCCGCACATAATAAGCTTTCCATAAGTGCTGGAAGAGGGAAAATCAGCAAGTCTTAGTTGTCTACCTAATTATAGAAGCCAAGGAGGAGGAGTCCAGGGTGAGTCTAAGGTATGAGCTTGGACAATTAGAAAGATAATTCACAATACCATAAGAAATGTGAAAAATGGCATGACTGAAGATACTTCACTGCAGCATTATTTGTAATAGCAGGAGATGATAAACACCCTAAACCTGCGTCAGTAGGAAGCTGGTCACATTCATCTAACAGATGCTTAAGGCAGCTGCTAAATGGAGGGGTTTTGTGCACTAATGTGGAACTGTCTTCATGTATACTGTTAACTGGAAAAGCCAGATGCACAGCCATATGTATAGTATATTAGTGTTTGTTAAAAAGAAAGTAAAGGGTGAATATATATATTTGCTTGAATTTGCATGGCATATCTCTGGAAAGAGTAACAAGGAACTACTTGCTTCTGAGAAGGGAAACTGGTTGGCTCGGACATCGGATTGAAAGGGATCAACTCTGCTATGTGGATCCTTCTGTGCCTTTTGAACTTTGAATCATATGAATGTAATACATGCATATAAATAATCAAAACTGCAAATTAGTTTTTAATTGGGAAGTGTAAAGGGAGAGTTAGTTACTTGAGAGAAGATGACTTACGGGATGGAGGTCATGGACTGGCTCCGAGCAGCTGCTTGGAAATGTTGGGTTCAAGCTTTGGTTTTCAGGCCAAATAGCCATTGAATTAATTACCTTCCTCTCCTCTAATTTTAAGAAAAAGCAAATAAATATGATTAAATCACTGCTTTAATGCACCAGTGAATAAAATTCAACTGCCACCTGTTAGGTTCATAAGAGCATTTCTGAGGGAGCCCCCCCCCCAACACCCCCTTCTCTTTCTCGTCTGCAATCATGGTATCAGGCTGGTGAATCATATGAAAAAAAGACACCATTCCTGGGCTTAGAAACCACATTCCAGTTATAGAAATAAATGTGTAAACTCGTGATTAAATGATGAGATGAGGCTTGTAAATAAGAGAGGAAAACTGAGAGAACTAGTTCTGCCTGGTGGGAAGGGCTGGTCAAGGAGTTCTCAGAAATGCAGGTAACTTTGCCTCGAGGCCTTGAAAGATTGGTTCCTCAGCAGGCTTGAAAACGAGTATTTCAGAAAGAGGGAGAGGTAAGGGGAAAGGAGGGAGGTGTGCCTGTGTGATCCAAAGGGCAGCGCCCTGTCTCCAGGGGCCCAGAAGCTGTGGGAGGTGAGAGGCGAGATTGTATTTGAGGATATGCCAGGACTGTTAACAGCTCTCTCGCAAATTGAGGCTATCTTCTGTGTCCCTCTGAGGATGGGTGACAACTTTCATCTGTACATGGAATTTAGCAAATGTAAGCTTTCAAAGAGCAAAGTTGACTCAGGAGATGTGGTGCAGTGATGGGACCCACAGAAAATTTTCTGGAAGAGATGATTTGAGGAAGGTATGACAGCGAGACAGATAAACAGGGGACCTATGGTCACGTGAGACTTAGCAGTTGGGCTGGGTAGGCAGTCAGGAGGGATTTTAGGTGAAAGAATCAGGAAGCACTGGGCAACTAGCTTGGCTGTTGGACTTTGGTCTTTAATTTCTGCATCCTTTATTTCCATAGCCTTGACAGCTGGCCTGTGGCCCTGGGACACTACCGTGACTTCACTGGGCCTAATATGCTCAGTGCACACTGGGTCCCCCTTTACAGTCTGTACGCTAGGACTCCCAAAACTGGTCAAGCACTTCCCAGCTCCTGTGTGCCTTGTTCTAGGACGGTGCAGGGAGGGTGTGCAGACCTGAGTCAGTAGCCCAGCCTGGGAAAACTGTGATTTCCTGAGTGGGAACAGAAGTTAGCTGTGGAAGCCTCAGGGCCCCTGGTGTGGCGGTGCCTCTTTACTGTCACCACAGGCTGCACTGATCATGTAAAAGGAGAGCTGCAGGACCTTAAGGAGCCGAGGGAGCCCTCCTGATTTACATGTCATACCTGCTTGCACACCACCTGGTAAAACAGAGCCAGTAAAGAGAACAGCTGCATGGGATGAAGTCTGGAGAATATGGGCCTGAAAGGGGAACCTTGTGAACAAATCTGAACTTATCCTTTAGGGCAAGGAGGTAGAAACAGAGGAGACACACCATCAGCCATATATTTTACGAAGATCACTGAGCAGCTGTCTGACAAGTGCTCAGAAGGGGATAGACCCAGGGGAAGGCCAGAAGACCTGTCATGGGGCCAGTGCTCTAGTTCTGGGGAACAGCAGCCTAGACTCAAGGGTGGCAGAATGTGGGCCACATTTAGCACCTTGTGCCTATTATAAATCACTAAACGAATTACAAAAAATACATCTTGATGCTTAAGGTGTTAATTTAATTTTTTTTCTTTGCCTCAGTGTCCTGTGTCCACCCACACCAATCCTACAAACTCTTGGCATAAACATCCTTTCTTTGGGGAAGCCCTCTTCACTCCCCTGGACTGCTCCCACAGCATCCTGTAGGTCTCCAGTTAGAGCGTTTCTCTATGCTTTCCCGTAATTGTGGGGTCATCTGTCTGCATCCTCTGCCACACTGTGTACTTCACGTGGTAGGGAATCTTCACCGATCCTGCTGTGTCCCTAGTACCTAGTACAGTGTCTGGCACGTGGGGGGGCCTATAATCTGTTGAATGGTGAGTAAATGAATTATTTATCCACATAGGTAGGATCTCTATTTTAGCAGGAGGAGTCAGAACTTTTTAATTTGTTCCAAGGTAATGACTGTGTTTCCTCCTTCCAGTGCAGTGTGATATGTTTAAGGACAAAACAAAAACAATTAGCAAACAACATATTGGTTTTTAGGGTTATTTTAATTATCACAGATACCAGTCAGTATTTCTGATATTTTTTTATAAGGTAAAGAGCCTAATAGCCATGTTTTATCCAAACATTTATAAATTATAAAATCAATTCTCTGGCTGTTTTATTTTGAAAGAAAACCAAACTGTTTAGCTTAGAATTGAAGAGCCTTTAAAACTCTGGCCCCCTCCTGTCAGTCATCCTTATTTCTGGTGCTGTCCCTTTGGAAGGGCTTGGACACCGTGAGGCCTGTCTCCGGTCTGCCAGTGCGTCTGCACCACTGCACTGCTCCTGGGGGATGCGGTCAGGAAACACTTGCCAGGGCTCCTTTCCGATGTTAAAGACCTTGTTCTTCCCGTGAGCCTCAGTGCAAGGTTGCCCTTCATGACATGTCTCTTGGCCAGCATAGACATTTTTGAAGTTCACCTCAGCCGTGGCTCCATGCAGAAGTCTCCCCTAGCTGAGGAGGCTTGCCTGATGGAGTCAGAACTAGAACCCAGATCTTCCCACTGGGCCGTGTGCTTCCTCTGGTTCTCAGCAGCCTCTTTCTCCCCCTTTACACACAGTGCAGAAGCCACACAACTCGACCCGATTCCACTCAGTCTTGTTTGGTTGTCCCATACGTTCGGTCTTACCCGTGCGACAAGGTGATAAAGTCCTCAAGAGCAGAGACTGTGTGACGTGTTGTGGCTCTCCCTCTGCCCACCAGCACCAGGACACTGTGGACTGTGGTGGAAGCCAGGTGGTAATTTCCTAACCCTCTGCTGAGGCACACACCACGGCCATGATACTTTCCCTCCGTCAGGGCCGTCGGACTCTGGAGGGCCACGCAGGGACTTAAACCGTGGTCCAGACAGCTTCAGTAATGAAAGAAACAGGATTCTGGTGTAGGTCCCCACGTCACCGACTTTGGGTGGCTCTTCTGTGAGTGACCGACTCACTGTGTAACTGAATCTGACAAGGATTTCACCTGTGTTCAGAGACAGGATTGAACTGACGTGAATGGACACGCTTGGGATGTGGACAGTAGGCTTTATTATATATTTTTTAGCTCTGGTTTTCTCACTTTCAGTTTATTTGTGTTCCCTCCTTTAGGATTCCCTGCTGTGGGTCTCCATCTCAGTCATTTTGAGTTTGGCCTAATCAAAGCCAGGGGTGATGAAGTCGATCCTAGATGGCCTGGCAGATACCACCTTCCGCACCATCACCACAGACCTCCTCTACGTGGGCTCGAATGACATTCAGTACGAAGATATCAAAGGCGACATGGCGTCCAAATTAGGGTACTTCCCACAGAAGTTTCCTTTAACTTCCTTTAGGGGAAGTCCCTTCCAAGAAAAGATGACGGCAGGAGACAGCCCTCAGCTGGTCCCAGCAGACCAGGTGAACATGACCGAATTTTACAACAAGTCCCTTTCGTCCTACAAGGAGCATGAGGAGGACATTCAGTGTGGGGAGAACTTCATGGACATGGAGTGCTTCATGATTCTCAACCCCAGCCAGCAGCTGGCCATCGCTGTGTTGTCCCTCACGCTGGGCACCTTCACGGTTCTGGAGAACCTGCTGGTGCTCTGCGTCATCCTTCACTCGCGCGGCCTCCGCTGCAGGCCTTCCTACCACTTCATAGGCAGCCTGGCGGTGGCCGACCTCCTGGGGAGTGTCATTTTTGTCTACAGCTTCGTTGACTTCCACGTGTTCCACCGGAAAGACAGCCCCAACGTGTTTCTGTTCAAACTGGGCGGGGTCACGGCCTCCTTCACCGCCTCAGTAGGCAGCCTGTTCCTGACGGCCATCGACAGGTACATATCCATCCACAGGCCCCTGGCCTATAAGAGGATCGTCACCAGACCCAAGGCCGTCGTGGCCTTTTGCCTCATGTGGACCATCGCGATCGTGATCGCTGTGCTGCCTCTCCTGGGCTGGAACTGCAAGAAGCTGCGATCCGTGTGCTCAGACATTTTCCCACTCATCGACGAGACCTACCTGATGTTCTGGATCGGGGTCACCAGTGTGCTGCTGCTGTTTATCGTGTATGCATATATGTACATTCTCTGGAAGGCTCACAGCCACGCGGTCCGCATGATTCAGCGCGGCACCCAGAAGAGCACCATCATTCACACGTCCGAGGACGGCAAGGCACAGGTGGCCCGGCCGGACCAGGCCCGCATGGACATTAGGCTGGCCAAGACCCTGGTCCTGATCCTTGTGGTTCTGATTATCTGCTGGGGCCCTCTGCTTGCGATCATGGTGTATGATGTTTTTGGGAAGATGAACAAGCTCGTCAAGACCGTGTTCGCGTTTTGCAGTATGCTCTGCCTGCTGAATTCCACTGTGAACCCCATCATCTATGCTCTGAGGAGCAAGGACCTGAGACATGCTTTCCGCAGTATGTTCCCCTCGTGCGGAGGCACCGCACAGCCTCTTGAGAACAGCATGGGGGACTCGGACTGCCTGCACAGACACCCCAACAACGCAGCCAGCGTCCACAGGGCCGCAGAGAGCTGCATCAAAAGCACCGTCAAGATTGCCAAGGTGACCATGTCTGTGTCCACAGACACGTCTGCCGAGGCTCTGTGAGCCGGACACTTCCCTGGCAGCAAAGGAAAATAAATTCCTTGTTTTTTTTTTGTGTTTTTTTTTTAAAGCTCCAAATCTAGAAGAGTGTGTCATCTCATCATTGTATTTTTTTTTTTAAGTTTACCATGCTCAGTGAAAAGGTGGTTGTCACCATGAGCAGTTATCAGTTCTCAAACATTTCAGTAGGGTAGGTCCTCAAACTCAGTCCTCCAGGGGTTTACAGTGAGGAAAACCTCACTGTTGCTGAAGAGACTGGAAGGTCCTTCAGAGTCTCAGTGAAACAGGAGAGAAGCCTTTGGCTACAGAATTTGAAGTCTAAATATCCATAGAAAAATGCCGTCAAACGAGTAATGGCTGTGTGACCACAACTTTTATTATAATGTGAAATGTATTTGTCTGAGTATCGGAGATGTCCATTTTTACTAAAGTAGACCTATTTTGTAAAATGTATTGTGTCATGTGAGATGTGTATCGGTGTGCACTGTGTGTCATTCATATTTGTCTAGCTCAGCAAAACTGAAAGGTAGACTTTTCTGAGAACAGTGGAACCGAAGCAGCGGATATATGTCAGCGAGACCACTTTCTAAACAAATTATGGCCCGTGATTGAACTTCAGAACCCGTAATATTTTTTGAAATTTCTCTGTGTAAATTTGACATTGAAATAAACATAAAGCTTTTTTTTTTTTGTCAATACAACAAGGAGAATTTGAAGACTACCCAAAGTATTGAGCAGAATTCATTGACACTTAAAAATTTCTTAGCCCTGCATTTTCATACAAGAACATTTATTATCTTCTGGAAAATAGCTGTTCTGTTGAGTGATGGATTATAATCAGAACAGAAGAGAGAAGGCATATTGACTTTTTTCACTGACATCTCTGACTTTCTTTAGTCTTTAGCTATTATGGGACCTCTTAAGATAGCATGTGTCAATCTTAGCGTATATCGTCATCACTGTGCAATTGCTGTTTACTTGAAGAGTAGTGCATCCTTCTTCCAGGTTTAAGTAGATTTCATGCCTGGGAGGCCAAACCAGACTCTTCATTTCTTCTTCGTTGAGAAGAAGTATTATCTGGATCAGTAAAATTATACTGTGTGTGAGTGTGAATATAAATGTGTGTATGTGTGTGTGTTTATCCTGTAACTGTTACAGTAATGTCATAAAGTGAGAAAACTGTGACCAAGTGTAAACTGTACCACTTGCTGCACTCTTGCACATGAATTCAATTTCTGAAATGGAGTTCTTCCAGAAATCTTGTTGATAAAAACACTGACCATAAGCATTCTGAAAATTCCCTTCCCTCCTTAAGAGATTGGGTCAATATTACTAATTGACCTTTAGGTATTCCATGAACAGTGTTCAGAAAGGACTAAGCAGTGATGGACATTCAAGTGGAGGTCTGCACTTACAGAGTTAACGGCGGCGCATCGCCATGTAATGCATGAGAGCTTTTTGGTTTCTGACCATCTGTGATCAAGACCATGGAGACGTAAGTCATTCAAAGGGAAGCAGTTCTAAAAATCCCCAGTGGTAACATTTTGCAGTTGTGCATGTAGGCAGTAAGATCCCAGTTTAAGGTGCTCCGTACAGCGCTTGCTGAAGTAGGACTTCCAGGTGCGGCCCATGCGGCTGAGGAGGCCTGTCAGACAAGAAGGAAGACAGAACAAGTCAGTGTGGAGCGAACCCACCTGTGACTGAGGCCTGGCTGATACAGACACAGAGCTTCACCCAGCTGCCCCTGGTGATCACCCACTGTCTGGCTTTGGGTGGTTTGGGCTACTGGACAGGCCTCTTCTCTGCTCCTGCTTAAGCATAAAGAGAGGTATAGCTTGCTTTCTTCCTATGCCCCAGTCTCAAGCTCCTTAACGGTGCCTTGAGTGCTCAGAATTAGACCCCTTCCCAGTAATTACTCATACTGCTCAAGAAGCCACTTGACCCTGACAAGCTTTACTTACAATCTTCTCCTTATACAGATAAAGCATGGCTCCTGCCGGCCCTGGAGCCCCGCATAGCCTGAAGTGAAGTGGAGAGCTAGCCTTTATCTGGTGATGCCTAGCTGTCTAGACACCGATGCAGCCTGATGGGGCAGTGTCCTTTCTTGCAGTGTATGGTGTAAGGCTCACTGTGGCCTCTGGACCAAGCCTGGGATATATTTAATGGTCTGTCTCTACAGCTTGAATCTGCTTGCTGGTTCCCTCACTTCGCCTCTCTGTGACATGTAGGTGAGGGCCTGGGGTGCTGGAGGATGAATAAGGTCATTTTAGAAGAAGGAGAAAAGATTATTTACCCCAAAACTCACCAGGGTCTAGTTTCCATTTAAGAGTTGCCACTCTTTGGTCCCACATTATCCTGAATATTAATCCACACATCTCAGCGATCACTAGGCAGTACCAACTCCTTCCTTATGGTTATGGAGATCTGGTGAAGATGAAATTCTTGTTATTGGTAGAAAAACTCAAGGATTAATTTTTGAAACTGTACTTGTGTGTATGCAATGTAGATTTTATAGTGTGTTGTACTTTGAAGATTAAATCACATATAATAAATTAAGGGACAATGGGGCTGACAGCACTAAACTTGGTGCTTATTGATATTCAAAAAAATATCTGTGAAATATCATCATGTATGTGTTACACCACCATTTTAAAACACTGAAATTAGTCTGACTCACTTTGACACTTTTAATATCATTTCCTAACCCAAGTGACTCAAATGTCCTGCCCAATGAATATACTCATTAGAATTACCATTCATTAGTATAATTCATTAATTAGTCCCTTAATTAGACTCATTAATTTAAATATTTAGATTTCAGTAAGTTTTATAAGGTCTAACTTCAGAGTTACCAACCCTTCTCTGAGGGTAACATATTTTTCTTGACTGTGCATTTCACCATTACGTGTCTTCAGAAAGGGCCAAATTCCCAACCTGCTTAATTTCTTCAGAATAATGATGAATCTTTCCATCCTAGATTGACAGTTTCATTTAGACAAGAAAGACTGTCTCCAAAACCTTCTAATTTTCCATAGCATATGAAAGAGATGTCAAAGACACATGGGTCTGGGAGAAGCTGCTGACATAAGCCTACACTTGAGATCATTACCAAGCCCCCCATCACCTTGAGTCAGGTCTATCTGGCATTAAGTGTCAAGGAGTTTTGGCCTCCGAAACCCATGCTGCAGGAAATAGGCCCAACCAACAGAGGAGAATTAGGCCCTGGATGAGTAGCATTCTAGTTACTGTCCTGTTGATTCATTTCTGCCATTCCATGTCTGTAAAAGAGACCACCAGTATCATGTGCAAAATTAGATTTCTCACAATCTAACTGTATATTTGTATGATATTTTTAAATCTCCTAAATGCTGGGCAATGGCTATCTACAATTGTCTTGCACTAGCCTTCTGATGAAATGTTCACAATGCCTATTGTAATATAGACAAAACATTTTGTCTACTGATTTGGGCTGAATGTATGTAAATAGGTTTTAAAAAAAAGTCAGATATTTAAGCAGTGGCCTACAAATCAGTAATTTTCAGATAGAAGAGTTTCTTTTTACACTGCTGTGGCGTCCTAAAAGCTATCTTCACAGAAACTTAGTGTTCTAGGCCTGCTGGGGATCAGAGGCCCCAAGAAAGGAAATCTTTCCTTGTAAGAATATGAATCAAGACACCAGATTATCTGGCTTCTTCTTTCCAGTGTTTCAAGTGGAAAATATAGCTATTGTCTGTAAAACTAAAATTATTACTTTTTCCTCTTAGAAGAATATTGTATTGTTAGATGTTTGTTGAGCTGGTAACATCCTTGCAACCGCTGCAATATCTTCGTTAATAATCTGTATAATACTTTGTACACAAGTACTAGTAAGATTGTTGTTCAATGTAGCTTACGTCATTAAATTACTCTAGCACAGTAGTACTTCTGTAATATTTACAATGTATTAAGCCCACACTATATTTTATTTCAATGACGTAATTGTTATTTATTCAAAAAAACATCCCATCCTATCAATTGTCCAAAGTTACCTGGAATCAAATAAAAATTCTAGATTATCATGAAGAACATAAAACGCCTTTGAATCCTGCCTTCAGTCTGCTGTTAAAGCACTTGGGATTTAAGTTCTAAAACACTGTTGAACAACTGATCTGTTCCCAAAAAGCACTTTTAACTTAATTTTAGAAACGGGGAGAGATTGGATTAATATATTCATTTTTAACATAGGCAAGAATGCAAAAAACCACCATTTACATAATAAAGAAGGAAAGCCTGCCATACCTTTTGCATTATTTCATTATAGACTTTAATGATTTTGCAGTAAATTTTTAAAAAATATACTATTCACAATATGTAAATCACATTGGAACTTACAGATTTAGTGAAACATATATAAATCCTTAAAGAATTTATGAACATCGTATATTCTGAACCATGCGAAGGGGATAATTACACTTTTATTGAACAATTAAAGGAAATAGTCTGAAAATTTTATAATTAAGTAAAAAAAACATTACAATGAAGTTTACTATTACTATCTGGAATAAAGTACGTTTGCTGTCAACTTTGGAAGAAGGTTCTAAATTTTTCAGATGATGAATTGGCAAATATTTGAAAATAGATGGCCTTCATTTTTTGAATAACTGTACTCAAAAATTCATCATTGTCCCTCTTCATAAACACTGGTAAACTGCATTAGCTGTATGTTTCTAACAAAAAGCAAATGACGTGTGTTTTTAGTTCTTAAATTTTATACTGGCACTTGATGGGAATACGATAACCTATTTCAGTATATAATATCTTGAAACTCAAAAATGACCCCCCCCAATGTGTTGCCCTCTATACAGATATACACATTTAGAATGATGTAGGAATAGATAAACAAGTGAAGTATGCAAGAAGATCCACCATGTCCCTCAGAGATGGTTCCAACTGAAAAAACTCCACCCTCACTTCTAGAATATCTATGAAGAAAGTTTCTCCTAGATTGAAGGTGATACATGTGAAGTTCTTGGCTCCATACTGGAATATAGAAAGTGAACAAAACACATCATCACTGTCCCTCAACTCCCTGCCTCTGAATGCTGGTAAGGGAAATTTGGAGTGAACGTATCTGATCAGTTTAAGAAGTGATAAGATGTGTAGAGTGGGCAGCTCTCTGACCATCTCGGAAGTACAAGACATTGGGCTACTGTCTTAACCACTTCAGAAGTTTCTAGGTAAGGTTAAGGAATGCATGTATAGGACTACAGTATACAGAGTTCCCTGCAACATATCTAAAGGAAAACAGAATGACAGGAAGGAATGAGAAATGGGATGAATAGCTAAAAAAAAAAAAAAAAACAGTTGCAGTCCTAGATTAAGAGAAAAATAAGATTTTGGGACTCCCCAGTATTAATTGCAGCACCTTGTTCATTGCTTTGAACATGGATGCTCAAAGCATGTTCACATTCACATATTCATGTTTATAACATGAATAAATCATATGAATAAGTTTTCTCAGCACTGAGAAATAGATGACTAATGCAGCACTTTGGCTGAATAATAATAATGGAATTCCTAACATGTTTGGGTAAGCCTGGTGCATTTGAAATTGTTTAAATGTCTGTTATTAAGTACATAATCTTTTTGTGTAATATCAGAATCATGACAAATGTCAAAGATATCTAGCTTTGACTGAAAGAGGCAACTATCGTGTAGGAAAAAACACTGGAGAAGAAATTATTAGACCCAGGATGTACTTCTGGATTAGTCACTTTCTAGCTGTTTGGCCTTAGACAAGCTACAACCTCTAATCTGGTTTTCTCATCAGTAAAAATGCCAGCTCTGAAAATATCCGTAGCATGAGATGATATAAAGTGTTTTGAAGAGCTTTGGAAGACAATGTGTGAAGTATTAGAATTCATCCATGTTCAAATAATTCATTTTATCTAAATCATTCAGTATGTCTGCATCAGTCCTTTACCTAATAATCAGGAATAAAGAAGCTACACTTTTTTGTGCCTACTGAGTGGCAGGCTTTGTACCAGCACTTTACATATATATTATTTAATCCTCAATCAACCCTATGATGTGTATATTATTAACTTCATTTAAGTGGGACGAAAACTGAGTGAGGTAAAGATCACATAGCTAAGGTTAGAACCCAGGCTTTCTTCATTCCAAAGCCCTTATTATTTGTGTTAAACCACAGTGACTCCAGTCATTCATTCATTATTCATTTAAAGCTGTATATTCCACAAGCATATATTGAAAACTTCCCATGTGCTAAGAAATGCATAGTTAATGAATATCACCTTTACTTACCAGAATGCCTAGTAAAAATAATGTCCAAAATTCTATAGTTTTATAGTGCAATGCCACATATGTAAGCCCAAGCAGTTAAGTCTCTTGCCCAAGTTCACATGAATAGTTAGTAGTAAGTTGAATCTCTGGAGCTCAAGTCCAGGACCTTTGGCTCTAAGCTCTGGATCTTTCCATCACACTCATAGCAAAGGAGAATGGAGTGTGATAAGGTGCATGGCTCTAGTCAGACACTCACATTTTCCTTCCTTCCTTTCCAGATGGCAGCAGTTCAAACACTTTATCAAATCCATTCTGGATGTTAAAATAATTAAATTTGTGATCTTTATTACTTGGCCTCATAAGAATCATCACTCACCTTGGGTAGTTGAAATAGTGGCTAAGAAGTTTGATTTCATTTTAGCCCAGAGCTGGGTGCTACAAATATATTCCTGATCCCACCTACATTAGCTGTTTTTCCAGTTCTTTGGCCACTTCCCACAGCAAAGTTCTCATTTTAATTCTTCTAACTTAAAAGAAACCTGCTTTATTTTTAACTTGTACATAGAACAAAGCATCTAGGAAATAATACTCTACTGGTCAGTGTAGTGTAACTATTAAAGTTGAAAAATATGACTTAGCAAGTATTTACCAAGAACCTACCTTGTAGGTGGCACTGGTAGTAATGGCTAGCATTTATTTCATATGAGAAGCATTATCTTATTTAAACTTCTTAACCAGCCTGTGAGGTATCATCATCCCCACCGACAGACAGTAACCTGCCCAAGGCCACGCAACTAGTAAGTGCAGAGTTTGCGTTTGCCCTTAGCAACTACATTACTGAGTTGATAGCCACAAGCCAATTTCCATTTAGCAAACTATACTGTGCATTCATTCTGTCCAATTCAAGCAACATTTATTGAGTATCTACTATGATAAGTCATCAAATTACTTAAGATCTAATGAAAAAAGGTGAACTCTTAAACAAATCATCTCAATGCAATGCAATCAATCCTGAAATAGAGGAAGTGGTAGGAAACCAGAAAGGGCAGAGTAATGGAATTAGGAAGAAGAGGTGATACCTGAGCTGAGTATTGAAGACCAAGTAAGAGCTGGCCAGGAAAGGAAGAAAGAGAAATATGAAGATACAGGATGTTATAGGGAGAGAATAATGGTGGGGTGAGGGGGACAGACCAGTGATTTAAGGGGGCATATGTCCAAAGAATGACACATAGTCTCAGGTGGTGGGGACGCGATACCCACAGGAGAGTGAGGAATGAACATGAGGATCAGGGGCCAGATCACCAAGGGCCACGGATGCTAAGGAGATTCACTGTTCTTGGTGCATCTCACGGCAATTTACAGAGGCCTGAGCAGATTCATAATATTTGTCAAAAAAGGTCAGAGTTTAGCCTTTCCCTAGTTCCACTAACTCAAAGAGATTTTTACAAAGCATTGCATACATATGTAAAAGTATCACTTCCTGCTTGGCCCAGGAGAGCACCCAGGGGGTGGGGTTGGAGGCTCCATATCCTGTTTGCTCATTAGCTGGCCACAGACTTCCCCTCCTGATGACATTAATGTCACTGTTAGAAAGAGCATTATTCACCAAGAACTGAGGAACATCAATTAGCTCCCCAAACAGAGCAGACATCAGTCACAAAGTGTTCCTGGTCACCATTCACCTGGGCTGGGGCAAACCCTCTGACCCCCAGACAACAGGGACACTATTGAGTGCCAGCCCTGGGGTCCTCCAAGTTTCTGCCCTCCTGCCCCCTTTGTAAATAAGATGATTGCTGCTACGACTTTCTGGTTTTCCCGAAGAGACACAGAAATCCTTCAGGGAACAAACAGATGAGGACTAAGGAAGAGAAGCTTTGAAAACTGTCCAAAGCAACCCATGCCTGCCCCAAGTGTACTTATTTCATTCATATTGAATAACACAGACTGTTTTTCAGTTAGGACTTTGAGTTTATAAAAGGAAGGAAAAAGCTGAGAACATCTTTGAATTATGCTGTGGGGAGGGGAGTGAAGTTTTAAAATATTCTGGCATTAAGCCTTTCCCAAATTAATTGCATATTTCATGGTTTTTGTAAAGATTTCACCATACACATATTCACAAAATCTACACAAAGAAACTTCTAAGGGAAGCAGAACTTTGCCATACAATTTGATGATAGATTTTATTACTTGCACCGATAAACCTAACAATAGTTTTTCCAGTTTGTGCCTCATTCAAATCTCTGATTATTCTAAAAAGGGACAGACCCTTTAGCCATTCAATTCAGCCTCTGATTGCTTGTCTTGTTGAATCTCAGTCTTTCAAACCTGGGTGGCTGTGAGCAATTGGTCTTACTTGGTTCATGCAATGTAAATATTTTCAAGTATTCATCTCTTCTTACTGATTGAGGAATTAGAGATGTAAACCCTTAGAAGATGCCCTTCATTTCCTAACAGCAGAAAACCCCAATGGGTTTCACCATTATTCCCTGAAATTAGATAAATCCAAATTTCCTTTGAATGACCCAGAATAGGACACACTTCCTGCAAAATGCCACCATCTCCCAGGAACAGCCTCCAGGGAGAGATGAGCAAGATAGGGCCTGTGGCTGTTAACAGTGAATATGGATCAACAAAGATCTTGGCACATGCCTCGCCTTCTAGAGGCCTCTCCAAGAAGATGAGGGGCACACTCGCTTCTCTTAGAGCCCCAGTTTCAAGCCTGTTTGGTTGAGCTCCTCAGTGCTCACAGCCATTATGATGTGCAAGTTGAAGAAGAAAAGCAGCATTTATATTTGAGAGGAGGACTGTTGGGTAGTATTTTCTTTAGCAACAATTCTGATAAGTCCCAAAGCATGAGAGCTCTTTGTGGTAATCGCATTATGTCCAAGCAGAGGGAAATAGGAAAAGAAATATTGATTCTGAGAAACTGATTATGAAGTAAATTCTTTAACAAGGTGGCCTCAGGAGATGCCTGCTGTAGATCAAACAATTTCATGAGGCTTTGTGTGCATGTTAACAGACCACCTGTGGTAGTTTGAAACTAGAAGCAAACAATATTAAGGTTAAAATGCAGCGCCCCCCAAGGGAATCGGCTTCCATGGCATCCCTTTTCTAAAGGGTGCGCACCTGGCCTTTTTTGAGGCTGAAGGGCAACTAGATTTGCTTCTAGGGGTGACTAAGCATTAACCAAGATATGACTTCTCATCCTAGATACAAAGAGGAGAATAAATACCAAAACCAAGGAGTAGTCGTGAACCAAGCGACCAGCAAAAAGGCTCAATGCCATTATTCTCATTGCTATCATCTCTAACAGCAAATATTACAGTTTGAAGAGCAAACTCTTTCCTTTGTGTCTAGGGCTAGATATTCAGAGTGTACCCAATGGATGTCAGGTGCAGGCTAAGAGAATCTAGAAGCTTTGGTGTCTTGCCAATGGGTTTCAGCCCTGGGCAAGTTCACTATGCATTTGGTGAGACCCAAAAATGACAATGGAATGTTCTTGGGGTGAAAGGGTTTATACCCAACTTTATTCCCATGGTGGCAGGTCAGTCACTAGAATCCTGTCCACCTCAGAGCGAGTCTGCATGCAGCAAGCCGGTCTCTGCCTCTGGGCCTCTCTAACCCTGCAGCCGTCTCAGTCTCTGTCCTCGGTGCTGCCCCCACCTCAGCCTCTGCTCCTCCGCAGCTGTGCAATTCTGCAGCCATGCAGCAGTGCAGAACATTGGGTGGAGCTCTTCACATAGAGTCAATAAAAACATATTGCCCACATGTGTGCAGTGAGCCAGCCGACCAGGGTCAGATGAGAATCCTGGCCACAGGAACTTTCATTTTCTCTACAGTAGGCAAAATCAGCTTTATTACACTTTAAACACTCAAAAATTTTGGGCTTATTTTTCATGGAATTATATGTTTATGATGGAACTCTGAAGCCATCTGCACAAGTGACATCAAGGACAGAGCAGTCATCTGGAAAACGGGAGCTAAACACATGAGCTTTTGTCCAGGCATAGAAGAGCAAAGATTAGGTATAAACAGCAGAAATGAGGATAACATTTATAAATGAAAATGAGCGTTTTCCAACTCTTTGTGTCTAAATGAAAATTATGTAGGCAAATAATAAAAGTATGTGCAAAGACAGTAGATTTAGAAACATAAAATAAAAGCAAATAGGTCTTTCTTGCCCAAACATATATAAACACAATAATCAATAGATTTAACATTACATAAAGCAGGAGCCTCTAAACATGGCTGTATGCACGGGTCATTTGCTTTTCTCCTATATAGAGAGAAGAAATATTCAAGAATTGTAGGAACCTAATCAGGTTGAACCTATGTTCAATTTACAATAAGCACTTCTCAGCTTTGAACGTGGAAACAGCCAGGCCACCTGTAGTGTTCCCATGAGAGAATGAATCCGTTCATCTACCAGCTAGTCAATGAAAAGCAGCTTGGCATATTTAGCTATACAGGTGTTTTAAGATAACTTGATATATTCAAATTCAAATTCATAAAAAAGATAAATGGAGAGGGAGTTATTTCTTCACAAAAATACTTTGCACCTGCAAAAGAGCTCATAAGAGAGAGTGCTTTGAGTTAATTTCTCTAGTGGATTTAAAATGTAACTAAATGTTCATAAATCCAATTTATAAGACTTTTCAGAAATAGCTCTATTGTGGAAAGTGAGATGTTCCTATAGTTTAAAAATCTTTCACCCATCCCGCCCTCTAATTCTACATTCTTGCATACATCTCTATTCCGGTACCTGGAATTATTTGCTATGTATAGATATGATGAACCGAATGTGTTCTTTTCTTCAGGGCCTATGTCCCCTCTGCAAATTTGAAATTGTGTTAGGGATATGGGAAGACCTTAGCCATTCACAAACATAGTGAATGGCATAAAGGAAATTAAGTGAGTAATGAAATCCATAAATAATCCGCAGATGTCCAAATCCTTGATAGCCAAATACAAAACATTCTGTAAAGATTTTTCCACTGATGCTAACAAGTGAGAGAGGAGGCAGATTAAAGTCTGATGCCTCTGTCACTGACCTCTGTCTGCTGAGAGAAGAACCAGGTGGCCAATGGTCAGAGAGCAGGCAGTGCAAGGCTTGGGAGCAAAGACACTCAGCAGACTTCGTAATTAGCTCCTAAATAACAAGGAGAAGACCATAAACAAGGCAGAAGCAAGTCCGAGAGGATTGTATTTCCATTTAGAATGACTTTGTCTGTGTCCTCGGGTGCTGAGAAGACTAAGCACCAGAATGGTGCCTTGCATCCCCTCCCAAGAATGGCCATCGTCAGGCTGCCCCTCATACTGTGGCCCCTGAAGCTGCAGAGACTTCCTGAGCACTGGCAAGGATGCCAGGCCCGGGTCAAGGCCTGACTTAGGAGCTGCATTTGATCTTGCCTATACTTCTTCCCTGCGTCATATATGAGGCCCAAACAATCCTCTCCTGGCCGCTGTGCAGGGTCAAGGGGCTAGAATCGTGATGAAATGGATCACTTCTGTGACCATACCGTAAGCCTGTAAAGTGCAGTGTTGATGTAAAGTTTTATTTGGGAAGGTTCACAGAATGAGATGATGCAAGCGATGTCAGGCCGACTGGACCGTGTCATCCCAGGAGCGTGCAGATGCCCTTATTCTCTCCACCCTCCCTACCTGTCTCCAAGAGTGCTGACAGCCTGAAGCTTGGAGAGTGTGTTGTTTGCAGCTGACACTGAAAAGGAAAGTGGCAAACCTCTGCTATATGCAGAATTGCTGTGAGGATTCTTTTAAAAATATGATTCTGTCTTCTATGATCAAATTCAGTGCCACCTAGCTCTCCCCAGAGCCTCCTGGGTGACTCAGTAGCAGTTAGCCTCTGAGCACAGAATTCACATATAAAGTTAAATTCTTTGCAATGAATATTATTTTTTTCCAAAGATCATATATATGTAAAAAATTGAAGGCACTAAAAATAAAAAAAACAAGTGATTCCCCATGGACTGAGAGGTATACTTGAAACTGACTGATACCACTATTCAGTATGGATTTGAGATCTAATTTTGGGAATATAGACTGAAAATTTTAACTTGTACATTTGACTTCCAAAAACAGATTGGGCCATGATTCCCAGTACTCAAATATCATATGATGGTATTTTGGTATAATTGCTCATTGCTACATTGTCCTTGAGTTTTTAGCCAGGCGAAAGCACTGTGCAAAGACAAATTGGTTCACTTTTTCCTTAATGATAGTTGACATGACTCAATCAGAATTGGGCCATTTGTTTGTTGATCTACATGTTATTCACTCAACAAACATTTGTGCAAATTGATTGCCTATGCTGGAAAAACAGCTCAAAGCCCCTTGAAGGTTATAGAACTTGATAATTTATAGTATATCAGTGCTCTTCTGCAGTCATGATCTCTAATTCCTTGATTTTGAATATCCATTACATTCTTTCCAACATGGCTGTTTTTACCAAGTTCCCTGATATATGAGATGACTTTTAAGAGTGTTAGGATAGAGCAGTGTAGGTGGTACAAGACTTTCCGCTAAGAAACATTATTGATTCTGTTCATTTTACACCATACAGGACTAGTTTGCAAGGCAGGGAAAGGGGGATGGTGGGTGTTGATCTCACAGATGAGGGGATGAGAAGTTGCTAGGGGAGGAGAAGCTGTGATTTCTCCAATTAGAAATGAATTCAGTTTGGCAAGATCCTTTATTAGACTGTACATGTCCTCATGACATATTTAACTTATCATTTATATCTTAGTCTAAATGTTTTAAAGTAATAGCTCCAGTTATACACACTTTTTAAATAAACACTTTTACTTCACTTACTATGTGCTGGACACTATTCTACATGTTTCCTAAATCAGTATTAGCTGATCTCATAATAAGAGCATCAATCTGCAATACCCAGAAAAGTTCTTCTGCAGGTTTTTGTAAAATACCACAACATGCATAGAAAGTCATATTCGTATATTATACTCGCGTAAACTGCTGAACCTGCTTGTAGCTGGAAACCACTGCCCTGACCCAACCCAGCCCCCTTAGGACCGAGGAAAGCAATAGTTGAAGCTTAAAAACACACCTGTAACCTATTTCTGGCACTTTGGCCGGGGGCATCTGACTTAAGGAGGCTGAGATTTATTTTGGCAGTTATATAGAGTAGGGAAATACTTGCAGGAAGTTGGAAAGCTTTGAACAACCAGAGACTATCAGGAAGTCTTGGATTCTTTTAATCTTGTCTGAATATGAAACAAAAGGGTTTTTCTTCATCAATTGCTAGGGTAGCACTAGTCAGATTTAAAAGCCATATGGTTCTGGTACTCAGGAAGGAAAGCCTGTACCTATGATACACTACATAGGACCTAAGTTTTAAATAACATATATCTATTATGCAGATTCTGATCTATTGTCAACATCCCCTTCAGATCAGACAGCAGCTCTTCTGGTAATCCTCCTAGGCATGTCTTGATCTCACTTGTGAGAGGGCTGCAAGACTGCTCCCAACCACCTCAATCTAATGCCTTTTAAGCATCCAGAGTTCCGTCAATGAATAAGTGCTTATTCTGCACTGGGAATTTCAGTTTCTGAATAAACATTACAGTAACCATTGTTTCCAAATAAAGATAGTTGAAACATGATTTTGATGGACTACAATGGGAGGAGTCCTGTATTCTTTTCAAGTTAGTAATAATGCTATTGTTCATATTATAATATTTTCTTCTATTTGAAAATTGTTTTCCAATAATTTATTAGTTTCACTCAATTGAATGCATTGGACCTTTGATCTCCATGGTTCTTATTGCAGGCATATTCCTCTATTTCCCAGAAATAACTGCTGTTAAGTCAGAATCTTTTGTTTCTGTTTTAACTTATATAATTCTTCAAGAAGCCAAAAGTCATTTACAAATTGCTTTTTAAAAAGCCTGTCGTGCAATAGCCATTACCTGCCATTTACAGATGTAGATACTGCCATTTACAAATATAGATACTAGAATCCCATGAGAATTCTGTGGCTTTAAGGTCATGTACAAACATATAGTAGTTCTAGCAACTATAATAACCTCTTTAAATAATGCAGAGATGGGAGGTGGGGAGAGTGAGTAGAGACTAGCTGGAAGAGAAACAGTCCAAAAGAATTTTTCCAAATAAAACCAGTGCATTGAAAATCCCTCAATCTCACTGCATGCATATGTGAACTTGCAGAATAATTGAAGTTAAGTGCAAAGTTTATATACAGAAGCTCCTCCACTTGTGGTAGGTTAGGCTGCAAAAGGCTGATACATCCTTTTGTCCATAAATCTAGAGGCTTAAAAGCAGTTAAGTTTTTGGAAGCTCAGCTGATTAAGAGTAGAGGTTCTAAAATCAGAGTGCCTGGCTTCAAAACCCAGCTCTACCACTTTTTGACCTTGGGCAAGTTGCCTAACCTCTCTCTACATCCAGTTTTCTCCATTTGTAACATTTTGAGAGTTCATAAGAAACTATACATAAAGGACAAAGAGCCAACCACTGGAAGCTTAAAAACTAACCATTCTCACTTTTCCTTACTATCCTCAACATCTGTTCCCAAAATAACCAGTCTCCTGTAATAAAAAATTTTTTGAGATAGGTAACTTCTACCTTGACGACACCCACCTGTGTCATGGGATATTTCTTAGCTCTGTGGCAACCAGCCCCTACCCTGCTGTCCCCAATGTGGTCTAACCTGTAGAGCATTTAGAGGAAGTTTTCCCGTGGACATCTATAGGAAACTTATGTATGTGGAAGCACTAGCCTAGCAGTAGGCCAATTACATCATCAAGTAGTGGGTCAGGTGAGGATCCTGGCCATAGGAACTTCCCTTTTTTTTCTCAAGCTAATTATCTAAACTATCCAAATTGCTTTTTATAGATAGCAGTTATGTCTAGTTAAAAACAGCTCTATTAATGCTATTTTATAGGCACGGGATGGGTTGACCTGGTTACCTAATGACCATACATAACAAAATGTCTATAGGAAAACTTCCTCTAAATGCTAAAGCATCACCTTACAAACAAACGTTAGGGACAAAAATTACCTCTAGACTAGGTTTGGCCTCAAAGATGCTGTGATTATCTGAACAGTTGCTTAAACTTCCAGTGAGGTCAGCAGCTTGACTTTCTTTTGAGGCAGGCAGTATCAGGGATAGGTCAAGAACACACCAGCAGTCTATCTTTCATCAAACTGTGACAGAATTGTTCATTTGCTTTGGTCTGACCTGGATCTGTGGTAGTCTGAGATAGGCTAATCATTGCATTGCTTGGAATGAATTTCTAGTAAATATTTCTTAAACATATATTAAGATAAAGGTTGAATATTACTCATGAGAAAGGTCTAAAGGAAGGTCAAAAGTACTGTCCCAGTTTGTATGCTCCATCACAAAATTAAAAACCTTGTGATTAACTGAATCTACTTTCTTTAGAAGGTACTTTATGACTTACCACTTAGTTTAAGTAGCATAAAAGTGGCCAGTGGCCAAGGGCCAAAGAATGTACTCTTGGCAAAGTCAGCCCATGTGTATAATTGGCCCTTACTCCTGGTCTAGGGTAGGTCCCCGTCTTTGGGCCTTTGGATGATCATGGAGCCCCCTGCTGGAGGTAACAGATCCGTATTCCATTTCCCTGAGGATGGTGAAGAGGGGAAATCAAACAGACTATAATTAGTTATTGATTTCTTTCTGAAGATTTTACCAAGACTCAATTTAAAAAACAAGGTCTTTTAAACCTAAATTAGTCTTCAGAAAATTCCATGAAAAGCTGAAGGCACAATAAGAGTACCTGGAACCAAGTAATTTTCAATGGCCCCATTCCAAGGGCTGTTAGGGTGTTTCAGTACAATGGAGAGCTCCCTCCGTTAAACTCAAAGAAATAGAAGCCAAATGCCACAATTCTCAAACTTTAGCTTGCATCAGAGTCAGCTGGACTATTTGTTAAAATACAGATTGCTGGGCCCCATTCACAGAGTTTTCAATTCAGCTGGTCTGGGATAGAATCTGAGAAATGGCATTTAGAACAAGTTCGCATGTGATACTGATTAAGATGGCATTTTCTCTGCCTCCTATTAATATTTTAATATTTCTCTGACCCCTTTTAATATTTGTCTTCCTCTTTAAGATGTAAGTCTCTTAAGGGAAGGAGCTGAATATGTTTTGTTCATTACAGTAACCCTAGTGCAGGGAAAAATGGAAATTCCTATGGCCAGAATCCTCACCTGACCCTAAACTGCTTGATGATGTAATTGGCCCACCACCAGGCTAGTGCTTCCACACTTGTAGGCAATGAGCTATTATGGACTGAGTCACTATATAAAGAGCTCCACCCAGTGATCTGGGTGGAGGCAGAGATGGAGGGGGATTACAGACCAGCAGACTGCAGGATGTAGATGTGACTCTAGCGCTTGACCTACCACTGAGAATAAAGCCGGATATAAACTCTTTTACCCCAAGAACGTTCCATTGTCATTTCTCGGTCTCACCAAATCCATAGTGAACTTGCCCAGGGATGAAACCCTCAGGCAAGACACCTAGCTACTTACAGTGTCTTAAATATCTGTTAACTGAATAAATACTGTGGTATTTGTTACTTTGCTGTTTGCTTCCATCTCTCTCAAAATCTCTCTCTTAATAAGAATAGTAGTTAAAATAACAAGTGCTGATGTTCATTAAGTGCTTAAAACATACTAAAAATTGTGCCAAGGGTTGACATGCATAATCTCTTTTAATTATCACAACAGTCTTCTGCAGATTTTATATTATTTTCCTCTACCTTTCATAATTGAAAAAACTGAGATATGGAGAGATTAAGTAATTTGAGACAGATTATATTAGCAGTAATTGTAGATCCAAGATTTAAACCAGGAAGCCTGATTCCAGGTTCCTAACCACTGTATCCCTGTACTTTCCTCATACTTCCCTGTAAAAATCACCATTTGCTGTTTATGATCTGCTCCTGCCTTCTTCTTTACCTCCACACCCAATGGCCCAGACAGACAATGCTGTTTTAGCACACACTTTTGACTTTTAATGGTTTTCCCTCTTTATGGATCTGGAAAACTCCCAACTTTCAAGACTCAACTCTAATATCTCTAACTCTACAAAGCTTTTTCTGATGGCTCTCTGTCCAACCCCAGTGGATGGGCTTGACCTCTCCCTCTTACATGCCCTATGGAGGGAAAATGGAGGTTCATATCGCCAGGATCCCCACCTGACCCTAATCTACTTGCCCAGTATGTACTTGCAAAGATGTAATTGGACTACTGCATAGGCACATGCTTACACACATGTTGGCAATGAGCCATTACTGTCAGTGTTACTCTGTAAAGAATTGCTCCCAGTGCTCTGCCTGGAGGTGGAGAGGTGCAGCTGGTGGAGATGGATTGCAGACTTGCCAGATTTGGATGGGATTCTAGCACTCAATTGGCCACCATGAATAAAGATTGGTATAAGACCTTTTACCCCCAATGTTCCATTGTTGTTATTTGGTGTCAGCAAATCCAGAGTGAACTTGCCCAGAGCTGGAAACCTCCAGCACAACACCCTAATTGTAATCTAGTCTTTGACAACATTTTATTGCTATTTTTGTGCTACTCTGGTCTGAGCTCTAAAAGGTCAGGGACTGCATCTTAACTGGGTTTGGTAACTCCAGAACTTAATATAGATTTTCATAGTGCACATTAATAAGTATTGCATAAAATTCTCTCATTCTCAAAATATTTATTATTATTGTATGAAATAAAAACATGTATTTCTGATGTATAACCTCTCATCATACTAATACTTATCCTTTTAAGCATTTACAAATTTTAATCTTTATGATTTTCATTTCCAGAAATTCTGTTTAATTCTTTCAAAAATAGTCTCAAATTTATTATGTTTAAGACTTGGATTAGCTAGTTTTCATTTGTTTTTATGTCTTGACTCTCCTTCATGGTGATTCATTTCCTCGTGCGGTTTGTAATTTTTTAATTTGTGAAACTCATCTTCTGCAGAGCCTATGTTTCCCTGGAGATCCTGATGGCTCTGAATGTGGGAGAAAAAAATAAATAAAACACTTTTGAGGCCCTTTCAGATGTGTTTTCACTGGGGATTTTAAGCCATTTGATAGTCCAAAATCAGCTTCTAATGCTAATTTCATGGTTTACGTTTTCTGTACCACCCTGGCAGATTAAATTCAAACTCTACACCAACATTGGCACAACCCACACATGGCCTTAAATTTCTCATAAGCAACTCTTTACCCTTCCCCTAGGGCATTGGACAAATAGTAAGCTTTATTTCTGTTTTTTTGAGCTGATAGGGAAAGTTTTTCTAAATTTCTGACAAACAGAACAGCTATTTTGAGACTCCAAGCTCTATGCATAGAGCTCTTTTTCAGCCCCCAACCTCACACAGATCCAAGACCATGTCTCTGGTCCCCAACCTCTGGATTCCAGGTTTATTTCTGATCTGAAGCCCACTTGGGAAAGTGATATAAGCTCCTACTTATTGCTCTGGTTTGGGTTTCTCAGTTTTTGTCACTTGGGATTTCCTTTGCATTTCTTGAATGAACACATGTATTAAATAATTGCCAGAGAAATATTTTTCCAGCATGTGAATTTGCATCCTTGTCTTCAGTCTTCCATGTTGTTGAAAGGTCCACTTTAGATTTTTAGGGTATTTTCATATGTTTTTTCATGTGATCCACCTGAGAAATCTCAAGAAAGATTAGTCATGTAGCAGGTCCTCTTACATTAGGTAACTCTGTAGATTAAAATAGTTTAAGAGACTTACCTAAGCGCTCATGGATAGTAAGTTGCCTTGCCAGTTTGAAAACTCAGGTCTTCTAGTTTTAGTCTAATGCAGTACAAACTGAGGCCCAAGGAATCGATCAACACCTGGTGAAGGCAAAGATGGCCTTTTGGCAGGTAGTCCTAAAAATACCAACTTGCTCTTTTGTGGGCTCTACACTAGGTTTATTCCCTTGGACCCTATCTTACTCCACTCCTCCCTCCCATATCTCCATCCTTTCTCCTTAGTATTTAAAGGAATACCGACCATTCTAAAATACGCTAAGTGATCTTTTCTACTAAGATGTCTTCTAAGCCATCTCTCAAGCCTCAGGAATTTACCAGAATCTGCCTTTGTCCATAGGAATCATTCTCCCTTGCCTAATTGCAGTGAGGATGCCCAATTTCACCCTTTTGTGCTCATACATCATTCCCCACACATGCAGTGAATGGGGGAAATTAAGAAGATAAGACAAATTTAAACTCCAAGAAAATGACTTAAAGACCTGTGGGTCTATGAAGAGTTCTATGTCCATCACAGAAATTCTGTCTTTGTCAACCCATATTATTATACCATAGGCTTTCCATTGGGTGAAAACTGTCTCTGAATGCAGGTGCTCTGAGACATTCGGGTCCCATGTAAAAATAACAAAGCCCACATATGGAGGACAGTCATGTCACCCACTTGGAATCAGCCCCTTCCAATTCACCCAGCCAAGGGGTCATAGGAACCCTTGAAAAGCAAGAGTGAAGATCTTATCAGAGAGTTCACATGCCTCACCTACCTTCCTCTAGTCAAAATTTTTTTCTCATTTTTTGAAATGATTTGAATTGAACCCTCTTAATTCCTGAAATGTTTGGTTTTGCATCAAACATTTAGCTGTTTTTCTCTTAGACTTGTTTAAATTTGGTGAGTTGCTTCCAATTGTTTTCTTTGGTCCTGATTACAATCCCTTTGTGAAGACGTTCTGGAAACATTTTTTATCACCTTGAAGAACTCAAGTGAGAATAAGAAACACTCTGTCAGCTGGACCTCAAAGGACTTCCTCCCCATCTTCCACATAGGAAGGGAGATCACACCCTTTTAATCCTTGAACACCAATGAAATACTGATGGAATAGATAGTGCAAGTGTATATATAACTCCTACACTAAATGTTTTATAACACATCCTGAATAAACTAAGAGCAAATGTCAGATCCTCACACTGGATGGAAGGAAATTTTGCACCACCAAAAAGCTGTCCTAAGGCCAATCAAAAGTCTTGCTAGCTTCAGATTTCATGACAAGCAGAAAAAAAGAAAATATTTACAAATGAAAATCAGAAAGATAGGCACCCTTGAGTATTACTTTCAAAACATCTTGTTAATTAGCCTTTTTTGTTCCTTACCTTAGGTCAGTGTATGCAAGGGAAATCCGTGTAGAAGCACTTGTTTTTCTCGGATTACTCATTGCTGATAAAAGATGTCTGTGCCAAAATGGAATGTTTAAGGTTATCTTCTTGTTGAAGATGACACTTGTCATGGCGTGATTGCCAGCAACAAGGGAGAGTTAATGCAAATAGTTTAATATTACCATGTCTGAGATGTATTCCATTAGTGTCAGAGTGTGTTGGGTTAAATACGTTCTTCTAGCATGTTATATCTCTATTGTCCCTTCATGCTTATGGACTGCAGCACCAAAAAGAATAAAAGGGTTACCTAGCTGCGACCTGAAGAAATGTTAGGTAGGAAGCTATTCTTTTAACTTATTCTCATTATTATTTTTTTTATTATCAGCAAAAAGCACTCAGACAGCTTAGATTAAGCAATCAGTTACTCAGCTGTTCACAATGTACGCGTTCAGGGGCAGAGGTGACTTACATGATTCTACCCCACTGTCATAATCTCCCTGAAGTTCTCACGTAGCTCCTTCAGATGGAAAGTGTTAGGGAAACCAGTTTGGGACATAAAGGTTGTTTTTCTTTCCCTTTGGATCCTATACAGAACTACTGCCTCCTGATAATTTGGCGTCTTTGGGGGCTTTCTGACTCTGGCTAGTCAGTGCAGTCTGAGAACCTGACACTTGTGTGGAGAGAGAACTGAAGGTCACAGAACATGACAATCTTATCCAGCAGGAGTCCACTTATGTGAATCTAGGGGAGGCAGTGAAGAATGTTGTTGATGAATGTTAGTACAGCGGCCCCTGAAATGAAATGTTTTCTTAGGGGTATAATATTGCTTTATTCTGGGGATCTGCAGGGTTTCTGTGGCAAATTCAAAGAATTCTCCTGTGGCAAGCTTGGCTATTCTAAAAAATAATCAATTAAAAGCCCAAGTGCTTTAGACACTATAAAAGCAAGTCACAAGTGTCCCTGGTTTGCATCTGAAAAAAAGAAGAGAAATTGAATGTTATTTCAATATCAAGGACAGCTGTCACCTAATGGGGTGAATTCTTTCCACAAAGAAACTATAAGCAATGGAAACGCCAAGGTCCACCATTGTGTTAGCACATTAAGCTAAATAATACGTTCTAAATATTTCATTGTGCAATTGGCTTGATTTTATTGCTTTTTTAGGGGTGTAGCAATGTGGAGGGAAAGGTGGGTGCCTTTTTTCAGGCACCATAGTCCTATCAGTTATGTTAGTATTTTCTCCACTTAGTCCCACTGATTTCCCGAAGAGGTTTTCCCCAAGTGTCATATGTTTTGTTCTTACTTATGCATTTGGATATATCATCCTCATCTAGCTGTCTTATTCGTCACTGCACCAGCTTTATCAGTATGTAGAAATAACATTACCCGCACCGCACAGCCAGATTTCTGTAGTCTCTCTGGATGGGAACTGTCAGACACATTCTTCCTGGCAAATCTCCATGGAAAGTAAGCATGGAATATATCACCTCACATAGCCTGGGAAGTGAAAGGGAGGGGAAAGGCCCTGAGCTGTACATTTGAATCAAGTCTTGCTCTTGTCAGGAGAGGTGAGGATGCTATGGAACCCCAGGAAGATGATAGCTCTTGCCTGGAGCAGGAAATGTGGCTCCAGAGCTCCAGAAAGGAGGGTCTCTTACCAGGCAGAGAGGAAGGTCGACACTAATAATACCTGACATTTATCAAGTGCTCAATACCAGGCATTCTGAGTGCTTCAAGTATATTAGCCCATCTAATCCTCACAACAACCTGTCTGTAGATGGAACAACTGAGGCAGAGAAAGATTTAGACACATGTCCAAGGCTGCATAGCTGGCAACAGGGTATTTGAGTTCAAGCAGTATGCTCCATGCTCATTACTTGTCAATTTAATCTGCTTTGAATGTCATTATCAATGCAGAACTTAGGTACTAAAAGGAAGGAGGGACACAGATTCAGCTAGTATTTTGAAAACACACACCAAGTACTACATGCCGTGACAAACAGCGATGCCGAAGAAAAAGAAAGACTGATCTCTAAGAGCAGCTGTCTAACAGAACATGCCGGGCAGGCTAGAATAATACTGTCACGATTGTTGCCGGCGATGGTGGTGGTGATTGGGGGCAGTGTGTGTGTGTGTTTAAGTGAGAAAGGCATAGTCCAGTGCTTGTCAGTTCTGTTTTCCAGTAGAGTCCCAGCTTCTCCTTCACAATGGGCCCTTAAGTGCAGACGACCGTTAACATTTCAATCAGTCGTATGCTCCCCGGAGATCTTTCCTGCCCCCTTCCACTTAGTGTGCATGCATATTCATAAGTGATGAGCATATGCCTCTTCCTTAGACCCAATTATTTTTTAATTCCTGTTGATTCTCTTATCACCCTTTAATCCCTTTCTTTCAAAGTGCTTGTTTCCGTCTTTTCCCCTCAGACCATCTCTTGGTTGCGGCTGCTAAACAGCTCTGCAGCCACTATCAGGAAGGCCCTTTCCAGGCCGTGCTTCATATTCAAGCTCAGAATTTAGGTCCGCAGGTTCTTAGCTGCCAGGTCCACTGTCTCTGCCGTTAAATCCCCGAGCTGGGTCACCCCTGACAACCTGATCAGGGTGAGTCTGCTGGAGGAGGGTAGGATGAGACAAAGTTCAGGGGAGCAGTTCTAGGAAGAGAAAGACTGAGGTCAAAGACTGAGAAGAAGAATGTGTTGGAGAAATGTGGTCTCAGTGGTCTAGGAGACTCAGAGGAGCTTCCGTCAGTGAGGTGAGCACGACGGGACAAAGTTCCTAGGTTGGGAGAGGCCTGCCGTATCCTCTTCCTCAAATGATAATAAACACCAAGGGCTCAGTCCGATCCCTTTGACTTCGCATGGGGCCCCCAGACCTGCAAATACAAGGAAGAAGCAACTACCATCGAGGAAGCAGGTCTGATGATGTAACTGGGGCACCAGGTGCAAAGTGAAAATGCAGTCTGCTTGTTACAGTCATTAAGAGTTTCAGGATGGTGACAGCAAAGGGTTAAACCAAGTGTGTGGGACCCTGTGCGACTCCACAGGTCACATGCCCATGAACGCGTCCCCAGTGGGAAGAGAGCTGTTTATTTCACAATTAATAATTGGGTTTTGCCTGTGGGTCTGATAAAGAAGATGCGTAATGATGACAGAAACGCTGCTGGAGAGCTTGAGGACAAATAGAAATTTTACAAGCAATGTCAGACATAAAAAAAATTCTGTGATGAAGTCATTTGAGTAGTTAATAATCTCCCCAGCAGCAGAAAGCTATCCTGTCCATGTGGGTGTTTGGAGATAACTTCAAATTGAAAGATGCTGCCCTTGAGGCCACTGAGTTGAATTGAAAGGTAGTAGAAAAAAAGGAAAAAAGAAAAAATAAGAAAGGCATAATTTTGAAAGGCTAGATGAAAAGGAAGAGGGAGCTGGTAAAGAAATGGGAAAGAAAGGGGGTGTCTGTGTTTGTATCATGTGCACATGAGGGTTGTGGGAGAGGGAAAAAGAGAAAAGAAAACTGAAAAATGCAGATGTATAAGCAAGTGAGAAATTACTATAAGTTAAGGAACAAATATTTTGCTGCAAATGACATTCTTGTGAAGAAAAATGGTCGATCAGTTGAGTGCATGGGGGTCGGGCTGGAAGAACTCTGATTAATCAGCTTGGAACTCCTTAAATTAGTAACTAATGAAAAACAAATTTGCTTTTTCTCTCCTCATTAATTTGTATTATGTGAAGGAAATTACATTGACAATAAAACTTAAGTAAAGAATGGAACATTTTGTTAAAACGAAAGATACAACTGTATTATTAAATAAATGCGCAGCAGTCCCTCTCCACTTAGTTACTATTTATAAAGTACAGTGAAATTCCTGGATGAAGGGAGCTATAAAATTGTATATTATTATAGCTCTGATTACTGGTAAAATGACCACAAATGAAAGGGTATACATGCTACATAGGAATGTGTGAGAAAGATGTCCTGTAGAGAAAAAAAATGACACTGATGATTGTTTCCTAATTGAAAGGGTCTGAAAAACCTCCACTGGGAGAATGACAAATGCATATGCTAGCTGTGCACAGCGCACCTCTACGGACTGTGTTCTGGGGTCAGTGAGGGCCAGAAGGGGTCAGAGGGAACTGGTTAACAACTGTTTTTCACTTTGGAATTTGTTTACCTCCTGCCCCAGTACCTGAATCTGACACAGGATCGGATAAATGCACCAAGACGATAAGACAGCTTGTCAGTGTCACTGGGCTGCTCATCACCTAGGAGGCTCAAAAGGGAAACTCCTGTAGATTCCTGGAATCTGGGCCTTGAAAGACCTTGGAAAGAATCTGGTGCTTGGAAAGGCTGAGTCTTCCCGGGATGAGCTATAAGAGTAGACCTCCAAAAATAAAGTAGCCAGAAAAGCAAGAGGAGTGTGGTGCAGAAAACAGATGCAGGCAGATGGGAGAGACCCCTGGTGCAGGTGGACACAAATGCATTTTTGCCTTTGCAGAAAGCTATGATTTAGGGATTGTTCTGTGTGTGTGTGTGTCCTGTGAGTTGTGGGCTTTGGGCAGGAACTTGCCTTCCTTGGGAACTTGGCCTAAGAACAACAAGAGAGGAGATGTCGCCTATTTGTTTCATGAAAAAATAAAAATGGAAACCAAGTAATGACGGCATAAAGTTGAATGTGGAGTGGGAGGTAACTCGGGACATTTGTGGAGCAAGGCATTCAGCAGTTGTCAGCAACCAAGACAAGGAATCAATAATCAGGACTTTAAAAAGCCTGAATAATTTTATACCCACAGCATCAGGGTCACAAGGCGACATGAAGTCATTGGTTCACGTGGTTGCCCCACCCCCACCCCTTTCTCTTTGCATTGGGTAACACGGTGCCCTTTTAGCTGGCCTGAGCCCATTCAGTTTGTGCACCAGAAAATACAGTTACAGGGATCAAAAACTGCTTCATTTTGGATTAACACTAGCATGGCTCTAAGCACAGCCATCAGGTACTGGCAGGGCTATAGTCTGCACCAGGCGGCTGGGCCCGCAGGCTGGCCTCTCGCGAGTGGTCATTCCCAGGCTTTGCAGTGAATAGTGGGCTGGCCTTTGGGTGTCCTCTGGGTACTGAGAAACAGAAATGACTCCTTGGTGCAATCTGGTGATCAAACAGAATATGTAAAGGAAGAGGCTATTAGAGGTGGAATTGGGAGAGGGAGTCAGAGCAAAGAATTAAGGGTGCTGGGTGGCAGTGGAAGATGGAGGCAGAGATGGGCTGTGCACCCTGTTATCCACAGGCCCTTTTACTCTGAGATTTCATAATGCCATGATTTCCTGGGGAATAGAGAGAAAAATTAAAAAGTGTGTGAGGAAAGGAAAGCAAAGAAGACATGAAATTTAAAATTAGCTAATCTTTGAATTGCATGTTCTATAAACTAGGCACTAGGCTAAGATTTTTACACGATTTTATTCTTGAATTCTTACCACAACCCCAGGAGAGTGGGTTGATCTCCAGTAATAAAGTAACCATGATAGGCAACTGGTGCTAAAAAGAAGTAAGAACTCAGCCCAGCATGTACAGCAGGACAAAATACCCGAATCTGTGTGATTCTGTCTGCCATCTTCACGGCACCACTGCACTGTCTCCTCCAAATACTGACTGGAAAAGGGACTGAAGGGTCGCATGAATCAAAGGACCAGAGAGAAAAGGATCAGGGGGAGAATGTTCTCAGCCTCTGGGAGTTTTAGAAGAGACTGCAGATAGGAGATAAAGTAAAATGTTATCTATTAGTAAGAAAGGACCCCATCATTGTTGAAACAAACTATCAGGGAAAATGTTTTCCAGCTCAGGATCTGTTCCCCCCAAAGTGGAAATAGCCAGCTTTGTAGGCTGACACCTTTCCTGAAAGTTTAAGGGAGTATAATCAGGTAGAACTGTGTCCTCACAACTTGAGAGGCGGCCATTGATGGAAATAGGTATGGTCTTTCTTTAAATACTGTTCCCTCTTGAGTCATCCCCCTGTGAATCACAGAGCTCCATCTTTAGAAAACCAAATGTAGCGCATAGTCCACTTTCCTGGCAGCATGAAACTCCCATGATGGCTGTTAATCACTTTTTATTTTTTACTGTCTATGCTTTGAAATGGAGAAGAGTATGTTAAGTACTTGACAAAATGCCTAAAGCAGAGAGGCCCTAGTTTCCCTACTCTGTTTTCCCTCAGCCATTCTTCTGATCCAGGGGTTTCTAAAGATTTTTTGATAGCACTCTCATCAGTTAAAAAAAAAAAGGAGGAAGAGAGGAAGAAAGAGTGCAAAATCCAAGAATGTGTCATTGTAGTGGATACTGTGATGCTCCACTTACATCCTCTCTTCGGGGCTGATCCGCATGATCCACTGCTGCTGGAGATATGCTTGCTGCACCCTTCACTGGGAACCGCCCTCAGCTGAAGGCAGCTGCCTCACCCAAGGTACTATCCTCCAGAGGGTGGCCCAGGGCTAATGACTACTGGTGGGGAGGTAGGAAGGTCCAGCCCCCTTAACCTTAATTCAGAAAAACTCTGAAAGGCCTTCTCAGCTCCACAGCTCACAGTAGGATCTGCTGAGGCATCCGCCGCAAACCCATTGCCCGTCACCTTCTCCCTCCACCCTCCCTGACAGGTGGATCTCCCAGGACACCTCCCAATCAGCCTTCGGAATGCAGCTCTTTCTCTCAGAGCCTGTTTCTAGTGATTACAACCTAAGACAATCCTCAATAATAAAAAATTCATTATTTTATAATGAATACTGCATTCAAATGTTGGATATATGAATACCATACTCAAATATTATTTCACCGTAAAACATTCACGAAACATAAATATAAAACAAATGCAGATAAAATAAACATATGTTGAAGGTCTAATATTTTCTTCCCACATCCTAATGAATTGTCTTGTTCGACCTCTCCTGTTACGTCTACACACGCACACACACGCACACACGCACACGCACACACGCACACACACACACACACAAGCACACACACACACGCACACACGCACACACAAGCACACACACACGCACACACACACACGCACACACAAGCACACACACACACGCACACACAAGCACACACACACGCACACACACAAGCACACACACACACACAAGCACACACACATGCACACACACGCACGCACAGACGCACACACACACACACAAGCACACACACAGACACACACGCACACACACACAAGCACACACACACGCACGCACACACGCACACACACACACAAGCACACACACACACACGCACACAAGCACAAGCACACACACACACACAAGCACACACACACACACACACACACAAGAAGACTGTTTTTAGTCAGTAAATAAGTGAAAGAATCTTAAGTGTCATGGGGAATGTAAACATGATGTTACAGTGTAGTTGAGAAGAAAGAAAACACTTTTACAAATAACCAGTATATGGGATGGCACAGGGAGGAATTGAGGCATGTGTGTAATAACACATAGGAGACAGAGATGCCACGTAAACATTAGGATATCCTGGGGTCAGAGGCCCTCCAGCTGGGCGAATTATGGAAAGTTTCCTGGAGGAAATAGCATAAAATGGAGTGGTAGTATTTCTAAAGGAAAGAATTAGGATGAAGGATAGGCATCCCAAGAAGGAAAGAAGATAGGTGACGAGGCTGCAAGGTAGTTTTGTGACATGAAGAGCAGAGAAGCTCCAGGTGTGTAGGGTTTATATGGGAAAGAAGGTGATGCTAAGGCCGGAAATGTGGGTGAGGCAGTCTCATGTTGGTGGAGACGCTCTGAATGCAAAGCTAAGGGGTATGGACTCTGGCATGTTGGGCAGGGGGAGCCAGGAAAAGGTCTTACGGAGTTGAGTGGAAGTCTTTTAGGAAGATTGATCTGGCAGCAATGTGCAAAGAAACTGGGCAGAAATTATATCCAGAGCCCAGAGAATTTAGCACTAAAAGGAAAAGAGATTAGCGTCTGATCAAGTATGAACTAGGGGACATAAGTGGGAACAGAAAGAAAAATATTCACAGAAAAGATGTCACCAAGAATAATATACATCATCTGAAGAATAAGGAAAAACACCGCCAGAGGACTGGGTTGTATGTTTCAGTAATTTATAGGGTATGGTGCTGCTACCAAATATAAGGACATCAGGAAAATGATATCTTTGTTCTGAATTTTTGAGTTTGGGATGATCATGAAACATCTAAGTGGAAATATTTAATACTTATACTTGTATGGCTAGAGTCAGGAGAAAGGACAGAACTAGGCATATACATTTCAAAGCCATCTGCATAGCAATCCTCTTTGAACACCGGAGAAGGTATGAGTGTCTCGGAGAGAGAGTCCCATAATACCAGTCCCGAGAGAATGGAAGAAAGGACAGGTGGGTCTAAGGCGGGGAAGGCGAGTGTTTGAAAGCAAGAAGGAAGAAGATCTCAAAACAAAGGCAAGAGCATTGTAAAGGTTACTGACACTGAAGAAAGTCCAGAAAGAGCAGAAACCATCAGGTAAAATGACTAGGAGACAATGTAATCATGAGAACAATTTGATTTGAGGCAGGAAGAAGAAAGGTGTGGTGAGTTGAATCAGCTTTCTTTTTAAGTCTGGCTGTGGATATAGTGAGAGAGGATGTGGTGGTCACTGAGGATGCACGGTCACAAAAAAAGGCATTTTCAAGATAGGGAGGGCATGTAGAGGGAAGAGGGAGAAAATGGTGATGCTAGAGAGAGAAAGGGTGGTGGGTCAATCAACTAGGAAGCAAGATCAGCCAGAGCATTGAGGAAGAGAGGGTGCTTGATCCTCTGAGTCAACAGAAAATGAGGAACATGTGTGGAAAGAGATACACTGCAGATCTGGTCTGAGTTTGCCTGAGTTTTGTTGGAATTGCACACATTCCATTATCTAAGGGACAGAATTACCACTACAGACACCTCTTTTTCCCTAACACATTCACACACATTCCTACACACATACATTCTACAAACTGACCAGCTCCCCTGAAACTTAAGCAAGGGCGGTGCTTTGGCACTTGTAGTAGATGAGAAATTAGATTTCTGGGTGTAGAGAAAATGAAGGTTCCTATGGCCAGGATTCTCACCTGACCCTGGTCGGCTTGCTCGCTACACACGTGCTGTTGACTCTATATAAAGAGCTCCACTCAGTGCTCTGGGCAACATGGTGGCATGGCTGCAGGGCTGCGTGGCTGCAGGAGAGCAGAGACTGGAGTGGTGGCAGCACCAAGCATAGAGACCGACGGCTGAGGGGGCAGAGAGACCCAGAGGCAGAGACCAGCTTGCTGTGTGCAGACTTGCTCTGAGTGGATGGGATTCTAGTGACTGATCTGCCACCATGGAAATAAAGTTGGGTATAAACACTTTCACCCCAAGAAAGTTAGTTCCATTGTCATTTTTCAGTTGTACTGAATCCATAGTGAACTTGCCTAGGGCTGAAACCCATTGGCAAGACATTGGGTCTCTGGTTTGCCTTCATTTAAAGACATTGCTGTCAACCTCCCACTGAAATGCCACCCTCCCCCACTCTGGTCCTTCCACACCGCTAAAGTCTTAAGACCTGGGCCTAGGAAATAAAGGAAAGCTGATCTGTCTCCTGCGCTCCAGAGAGTACAAAGCTAATCTTGTCCCGATGTGAAGGACAGGATCCAGTTTTTTATATGACTGTGCTAGGTGCTCTCTCTAGTCAACACCGTCTTCTTAGTAACAACAGGATATTCCAGAATTTTCACTAGTGGGGGGGTCGATTGGTTTTGCATCTGTAAGGCTGTATAAGTGCTTTTCTCCTTTCTTCCACTCACGAATATGGTTGGGATAGGCTAGAGTAGACGATCCCAGAGAGCTGGACGAAGCAAATGGAGACAGCCTGTGGATACATGATAGAGGATGTTCTGAGAATAAGGACCTGTCTGGTGGAAAAGGCAAAGCAAGGAGTGGAGTGAGGTTATGCAGCAAAAGATCTAGTTCAAACCCTAATCCTTTGACTTGATAGTTTTGTGTGGCCTTGAGCCAATAACTTGAAGTCTGCGTCACGCGTTGATTTCCTCACTGGCAGTAAGAGGTTAATAACACCTACGCTGAAGAGTTGTTCTGAGGATGGGAAGGGAGAACACCCAGTGCATAGAGGATGCTCGGGAACTGTGAGGGGTAGGCGGAGGGGGGTGGCAGCCGAGAAAAAGGTGAAGCAACTGTGAAAGGAAAGCTTCCTTCCTTTCCACTGGGCTAGAATGGGGAAAACCAGAGGAAACTGAAAAAAGGAAGATCATGTTTTCCACGAAATGTAGGATGGGCAAACATAAATTTGATGTAGGAGATAATAGAAAAAAGCCAATGAAGTGTCCAGAGGAGTGGAAAAATATGCCCAAAGACTGTCATAACAGCAAGGACTAAAATACGATTGGAGTTTCTGAGAACCCTGGCTGGATTGCCTTTAAATAATTTGTAGGCTGTTAAATTATTTGTAAATGGCTGAGACAACAAAAACGTTTTGGTACTTGTATTCATGCACTTTTGGCAAACTCTCCACAAATTTCTGAAGGAAGGCAGGACGCAGACAGGGAGGGCTAAGAGAATGTTTAGAGTTTTCCAGATGTGTGGCCCCAAAGGCACAAAAAAACCGGTGTAGCCATGAGCTGGAGAGACAGGGAATAGAATGAAAAGAATCACATTGATTTGAGCTGAAGAATCTATCTTGGTTATGAACTTTAAAGAACTTGGGAGACAATGAGTCACCACATCCCATTTAACATGCACAGAAAACTTGGAACAAAATCAATTCTGTGGAGGAAACTAGCCAGTTACCTGGAGAATGATGAAGTGAGGAATGTTTCTTATTCAAAAAGCAGCTGAGGTTATTCTCCAAAAGCCAGACACAGGCAAGGAAAGGCAATTAAATCTCTCTGTGCCCTCTGGAGACTCCTGTGGACTCTGGCTAACTTAGTCCCATAATTTGCTGAAACCGCTGCTAATATATTTCACTTATAACTGACCAAAGATAGCGTAGCTTCATGGGTGAGCAGTATTTGAAGCCCACACAGGCACAGTGACACACACCAGCTTGCACACACATGTATAACCCATGCTCACCACAAGTATGCAAGGAATATGCTTTGGGAAGATGGAGCAGGAATTGGGACCACACAGAAAGGAGATAGGACAAAGAATTTTCCTCCTTTTCATCACACCATATCCCTTCTTCCCATTTAAGTGCATTTTCTATGCCTCTTCTAATGCGGCCTAAGGAAGTGCTTTGGTGAAGTGTACGAGTTTCTAGAGGATATTCCTAGCCACAGGTTTGGTGACTGGCCTACTCATACCAACGTGGAAATGCTTCTAAAGAGAGAGAAATTCGGCCACCATCCCCCACCATTTGCTCCACTCCTAAGCAACACAGCCAATCCTGCCCTGGGACACATAACCACATATATTGAATCTAATACTATCTTGATTGGGCAAAGAACTCATGACTTTTATCCCTGGCAACCTTGGCAAATCCTGGGACCAGGAAAGGAGCCGTTCCCAATCTTATGACTTACTTTCCTGATTGTCATTTAGGTCCCAAGGACCTGCGACAGAAATACTTCAAACAACATCAATAGCAAAGATGTCCTGTCTTGGAAAAAGTGGTAATAATTAACAACAACAATAATTCCACTCAGAGTAATAGCCAAAGTCCGTATAAGGGCCTAGGTGCCCTGTAAGAACAGTCCCTTGGCCCAGCCGCAGCCCCTCACACGCTCTGCCCGACCACATGGGCCTCCTTGCTGAGCTGCTCTTTGAGCACACCAAGCACATTTGACCCAGCTGTTTCTTCTTCCTGAAAGTCTCAGATACCACTAAACTCCCTTGCCTCCTTCAAGCCGTTACTCAAATTTTACCTTCTCAGTGAGGCCCACCCCGGTCACCTTATTTGTGCCAGCTGCCTGGCCCCTGCGGGCACCCTGGCCACCCTTGCCCTGCTTTGCATGTGCCTTTTCCATAGTTCCCATCATCTTCGAACATATTATATACATGACTTACTGATTTTGTTTATTGTTCAAATAAGTAACAATATAAGTAAATTTGCTAGAATATAAGTAAATTCGACTAGGGCAGGAATCTTTGTTTTATTTACTGATGTATTCCAGTGTTTATATATTCCCAAACACATAGTAGGTGTTCAATAAATATTAGTCAGATAGATCAAAGTGCCTAACTTTATGCCAGGTACAGTTCAAAAAGCATTGCATTTCATTTAATTCTCATAATAACTTGTATGATTTTTTTTCAGAGTTTACAGATGAGGAAGTTGAGGCACAGAGAGGTTAATAACTAGCTCAAGGCCACCCTACTTCTAAGTAATGGAGCCATCGTTCAAAGCTATGCAGTGTGATTCCAGAGCCCACACTGAACTGCCTCTCAGGAAGCCCCATTAGGAGCCCAGGACTAAAAGAAAAAGGTTCTCTCCAAAAGGGCAGGTGATATTTTCTTGCTTCCTCTATGGCAGAATGATCTTAAACACTCACAGAGAATCTGTTACTGCACTGGGATTTTAATAATGCTTTCAGAGTCTTGTAGCTAGGATGAAATTGAATATGCTAATCACTGTAAATAGTAGTTCCATTTACTAAGCATATTAGTGAGTCTCTAGATTCAACAGGTATTAAAATATGTTAATATGGTTACTGAAGAAATTGTTGACCCCAAAGGGTTCAATTTGGAACAGCAAACCAATTATCTCAACCAAAAGTTACCTGCAATCGCTCTGTTTGCTTTTTGATATGTTGATGACTTAAAATGTGAACCATTCATTTATTAATTTCTGCTTGTTAAACTTGAAAAGTCTGTGCCATATTATTTTTAATTGCATCAGTTAAAATGAGAGTCACATATATACTGTGAATGTTATTATATGCATGTAATTAATCAGATGCTGAGGAAAAAAAGGCCATGAAGATATTATCATTATAAAGTACATCAGTGAATAAGGGAATATTGTGGGTTTTTGATCCTCAGACTGTAAAAATAGCAAATAATAAAGGATAATAAATATTCTTATATATATAACCACCTAACAATCTAGATCATGTTTAAGAAGAAAACCAAATTAGCTGCTCCTTATTTTTTGAATTATACTACAAGATGTTTCATTTTTCATTTATTATGTAGTTCATACCTTGGGCTGCATGTCATTGCCCACAATTACAATATACCATCAATACTATGATGTAGGAATCCAATGAATTTAACAAGGTGTATATTTTTGCGTCTGGCTTCTTAAGCTCAACATTATGTTTGCAAGATGCTACCATGTTATGGTTAGTGATCATTCACTCATTCACTTTGATGTGTAGTATTCTATTTTGTGAGTATACCAACATGTATTTATCCATCTTATGGTTAATGGACATTTGGGTTGTTTCCAGCTTGGATCATTATGAATAGTCACCTATTGTCATTTCTGTACATGTTATTTGGCATACGTATACATGCATTTCCATTGTATATAAGCTTAGGAAAGGAAATGATGAGTCACAGTTTACACATACGGTTAGATTTAGTCGACGATGCCTGCGCCCCAAAATCAGTTCCCAAGGCAAAGACTTGAATGCCAATGGTTTCTTTAGGCAGCAATTCTAGGAAGCACCAGTAGTGGAAATGAGGCGTAGGGAATGAAATATAGCCCTTAAAGAGTGCATTATCAACCAAGTTACTACTGTGAACAACTGGAGCTTAATAGGACATGTCTGAGTTATCCCAAATGGGGGGTGAGGAAAGTAGGGTATTTATCTACCAAATTTCTATCAGTCATTGGTTAACAGGTACATTGCGAGGTCATTAATTCTCTGGCATTCCTAGCTTGCCCTGCCTGTAAGCTGAGTGTGCTCACATCCAATATAAAGCTCTCAGGCAAAGAGTCAAAGGTAAGGGTAATACCTTTCCACATCGTCTCACCTGAGAGTTTCAGCTCTGGGCAAGTTCCCTCTGGATTCACTGAAACAAAAAAATGACAATGGAACATTTTCGAGGTAAAAGGTATTACACCATGCTTTATTCTCATGATGGCAGGTCAAGTGCTAGAATTATGTCTGCCTCCAGGACAGTCTGTGCGCAGTAACTCCATCTCTGCTTCTGGGCCTCTCTTCAACCACAGTCCCAGAGCACTGGGAGGAGCACTTTATGTAGAGTCAATAATAGGTCATTGCCAACACGTCTACAAGCATGTGCCTGTGAGCATTGCATGTGTGCAGTGGGCGAGCAGACCAAGGTCAGGTGAGGCTCCTGGCCATGAACTCCTATTTTCCCTACATACATGTAGAACTAATGCTAAGAAGATAAGGGCCAACAGAATCTGCTGTAATAGCTGAGCTCAAAAAAGAAAGTAAAATCTCTGTCTGGCAAAAAAGAGAAATCAAAGCCAAAGCAGTAACAAGGAGTGAATTACTGCCCAAATGAGTTTCAGATTACATAAGCACTCTCAAGTTTAGGGGATGGGGACAAAAGACATGAACTTGGGCCTGTATGAGGCTACAAATGAATTCCTTGTATAGAGCCCTTAGCCAGAACATCTGCCTTATTCATAGGATGGTGTGTGGAAAACGGAAGGTCCTATGGCCAGGATCCTCACCTGACCCTAAGCTACTTGATGATGTAACTGGCCTGCTTCCACATCCATTAGCAATGAGCTATTATGGACTGGGTCACTATATAAAGAGCTCTGCCCAGTGCTCCGGGTGGAGGCAGAGACGCAGGTAGACTGCTGACCTTCAGACTGCTGGATTCTAGCGGTCTAGATGTGATTCTAGTGCTCGACCTACTGCCAGGAGAATAAATCCATGTATAAACCTTTTTACCCCAAGAATGTTCTGTTGTCATTTCTACGTCTCGCCGAGTCCATACAGCCCTCAAGCAAGACAGATGGGATCTAAAAAAAACCATAGCTACCAGCTTAGAAAAACAAAGGGAAGCCTGCTGCTTGTCCTGGGCTTTAGCTGAAGAAGGGGCCCAGTTGTCCATGAGAAATTAAAATCCCAGGCTTGTGCCACATGTAGATGTGTCTGGATTAATACTGTATGACACAGGAATAGTAAGCCAAAAAATTCACATCAGAACCTGAAGTGAAATTCCTTGGACCCCCCTGGCAGAAATGAGTTCAAAATCATGCTAGAATTATGGGGCAGATTCTTTCTGAAGACAACTGAGTCTCTATCCCACTATGAAACTCTGGGAGTTAAGGTTGGACAAACCTCAGAGTTATCCCAAGTGAGGGGTGAGGGCTATGGATATTTATCTATTAACCACCAACAGTCATGTATTGAGACCATTTCCCAGGGGATATCAATTCTCCAGCTCTTAAGGCATATTTGATGTGCAGGCCAAACCAGTTCTGGTACCCAAAGGGAGCCTTTAGGCAAAGTTATGGCTGTTTGCTGCTGGAAACTATCAGGCTAGGGTGCATGGGAGTGGTGAATGATGAGAAGATACAGGCAGGACACCAGTAGTGTCTTCTACACTATCAAATAGTTGACACCCCAGGCAGCTGGTAAAGTGCTCCATTGCTTCATATTTTTGCCCATAGTTAGTACTGCCCTTCCTTTTTTTTTTCATTTTAGATATGCTGGGGAGTGGTTGTTGATACATTATTGAGGCTTTATTTTGTAATTCCCTGAAATGACTAATGAACAGAGAACCTTTTCATAAGAGTATTGACCATCAGCTGTCCACTATTATGAAGTGACAATCAGGTCATTTGTTTATTTTTCGATTAGGTTGCTCTTGTGCGTTTGAAACACTTCTTTATATTTTCTGGATATGAGTCCTTTTTAGCCATATTCAAATCTTGTAAATATCTTTACCTACTTTGTTACCTGCCTTTCACTCTTTTAATGGAAGCATTTGAACAGCTGTTCTTAACTTCAATTTAGTATAATTAATCAATTATTTCCTTTATGGTTGGTACATTTTTTATCCTGTTTACAAAATATTTGCCTAGTCAAAGGTCATGAAAATATTTTCCTTTCACATTTAGATCTGTCATTAACCTGGAATTTATTTTTATATTTGATATGAGGAAGGGGTCAAAATTTACTTTTTTCAATGTAGGCATCCAATTGTCCCAGCACCATTTACTGAAAGGATAATACTTTCCTCTGCTGCATCCCCTTCATTTTAAGAAATTCTGGTCGGCAGTTATTTTCCTTCAGTACATTACTCATATCTTTCCATTGTCTTCTGGATTTCATCTTTCCTACTGGAAGGTAATGCTGTTTTATATGTTACAATCTTCAAGGCAATGTGTCTTCTTTTTCTCTAGTTGTTGTTAATAATTACGTCTGTCGGATTCTGGGAAGATGGCGGCATGAGCATCCCAAAACCATATATATTTATGAAAATACAACTATTCCTAAAAGAGAGACCAGAAGATACAGTATAACAGCCAGGCTAGAGTTGCACCTGAGGGGACTCAGTGCTTCACGAAGCAGGTAGGATACGGGGCTGCGACCCGGTGGGACCCCAGCACTCCCCCACCCCAGCTCATCAATGGAAGGAAAGGATTTGGAGCGGGGAGGGAGTGGAGGCACGGGCCCGCCAAATAACCAGCCCTGGTGATCTGCGCCAGGAGCACTGACACACATCACGCGGTGTATCCTAGATTGGAGAGACAAAGGGGCAGGGTCTGAGAGGGATGGCACAGCCGGGTCCTCTCAGCAGGCTCCCCAGGACAAAAGAAAAGGGCAGGCATTTTTTAAAGTCTTAAAGAGACAAGGGCCCAACAGTGGAAAAAATTGTCCCAGAACATTCAGCCCAGCAGGCTGGGAGTCCTGGGGAATTTCAGACACCTTGGCCAGCGACGGGACAAAGGAGCCGCACTCAGGCTTTCCACAGAGATCAGCAGCCTCCCATTCATTCCCACCTCGGCCGGCACTACAAAGAGTCTGGTGGAATGGAACACCTAACAGAATCTACTCCCAGCGGGCTTTTTTTTTCCTTTTCTTTTTCTTTTTAAAAGTCTTAAAGAGCCCAGCTCACACACGTGGCACCTACCAGCAACCACTTCTATCACCATGAAAAGACAGAGGAATATGGTACAAACAAAGCTTAGCCAGATAACCCCAGAGAGGGACCCTGATGGGATGGACATGCACAATCTTCCTGAAAAAGAATTCAGAATAAAAGTCATAACCATGCTGATGGATCTACAGAGAAATATGCAAGAGCTAAGGGAGGAAGTGAGGGAAATAAGGAAAGACAATGCAGAAATGAGACAAGTGATCAATAGGCTTAGCAGCAGACTGGACGAGATGCAAGAGACTGTTAATGGAACAGAAATCAGAGAACAGGAATACAGAGCAGCTGAGGCAGAGAGAGATAAAAGGATCTCTAGGAATGAAAGAATATTAAGAGAACTGTGTGACCAATCCAAACAGAACAATATTCGCATTATAGGAGTACCAGAGGAAGAAGAGAGAGAAAAAGGGATAGAAAGTGTCCTTGAAGAAATAATTGCTGAAAACTTTCCCCGCTGGGGAAGGAAATAGTCTCGCAGTCCACCGAAGCCCACAGATCTCCCAACACAAGGGACCCAAGGAAGACAACACCAAGACACATAATAATTAAAATGGCAAAGATCAAAGATAAGGACAGAGTATTAAAGGCAGCTAGAGAGAGAAAAAAGATCACCTACAAAGGAAAACCCATCAGACTATCATCAGACTTCTCAACAGAAACCTTACAGGCCAGAAGAGAATGGCATGATATATTTAATGTTATGAAACAGAAGGGCCTCAAACCAAGAATATTGTATCCAGCACGATTATCATTTAAATATGATGGAGGGATTAAACAATTTCCAGACAAATGAAAGCTGAGAGAATTTGCCTCCCATAAACCACCTCTACAGGATATCTTAAAGGAACTGCTCTAGATGGAAGCACTCCTAAGGCTAAAAAGATGTCACCAGAGAAAATAAAATCATAGCAAAGAAAGCAGACCATTCAAATACTAACTAAAGGCAAAGAATAAAACACCTAGTATATAAAGAATGGAGGAGGAAGAATAAGAAGGAAGAGAAATAAAGAATCATCAGACTGTGTTTACAATAACTTAACAAGAAAGTTAAGTTAGACTGTTAGACAGTAGAGAAGCTACCCTTGAATCTTTGGTAACGACAAATCTAAAGCCAGCAATAGCAATAAGTACATATCTATCGATAATCACCCTAAATATAAATGGACTGAATGCACCAATCAAAAGATACAGAGTAATAGAATGGATAAAAAAGCAAGACCCATCTATATACTGCTTACAAGAGACTCACCTCAAACCCACAGATATACACAGACTAAAGGTGAAGGGATGGAAAAAGATATTTCATGCAAACAACAAGGAGAAAAAAGCAGGTGTCGCAGTACTTGTATCAGGCAGAATAGACTTCAAAATGAAGAAGGTAGCAAGAGATAAAGAAAGACATTACATAATGATAAAGGGGTCAGTCCAACAAGAGGATATAACCATTTTAAATATATATGCACTCAACACAGGAGCGCCGACATGAGTGAGACAAATACTAACAGAATTAAAGGAGGAAATAGAAAGCAATGCATTCATTTTAGGAGACTTCAACACACCACTCACTCCAAAGGACACATCAACCAGACAGAAAATAAGTAAAGACACAGAGGCACTGAATAACACACTAGAAAAGATGGACCAAACATATATCTACAGAACTCTACACCCAAAAGCAACAGGATACACATGCACATGGAACATTTTCCAAAATAGATCACATACTAGGCCACAGAAAGAACCTCAGTAAATTCAAAAATACTGAAATTCTACCAACTAACTTCTCAGATCACAAAGGTATAAAACTAGAAATAACTTGTAGAAACGAAAAAAAGGCTCACAAATACATGGAGACTTAACAACATTCTCCTAAATAATCAATGGGTCAAAGACCAAATTAAAACAGAGATCAAAGAGTATATGGAGACTAATGACAACAATAACACAAAGCCACAACTTCTGTGGGACGCAGCAAAGGCAGTTCTAAGAGGAAAGTATATTGCAGTTCAGGCCTATTTAAAGAAGGAAGAACAATACCAAATGAATAGTCTAAAGACACAGTTACTGAAATTGGAAAAAGAAGAACAAATGAGACCCCAATCACCAGAAGGAGGAACATAATAAAGATCAGAGAAGAAATAAGTAAAATTGAGAACAATAAAACAATAGAAAAAAATCAATGAAACCAAGAGTTGGTTCTTTGAAAAAATAAACAAAATAGATAAACCACTAGCCAGACTTATTAAGAGAAAAAGAGAATCTACACACATAAACAGAATCAGAAATGAGAAAGGAAAAATCACCACGGACCCCACAGAAATACAAAGAATTATAAGAGAATACTATGAGAATCTATATGCTAGCCAGCTGGAAAACCTAGAAGAAATGGACAACTTCTTAGAAAAACACAACCTTCCAAGACTGACGAAACAAGAAACAGAAAAACTAAACAGAACAATCACCAGCAATGAAATTGAATCGGTAATCAAAAAAACTACCCAAGAACAAAACCCCCGGACCAGACGGATTCACCTCTGAATTCTACCAGACATATAGAGAAGAAGTAACACCCATTCTCCTTAAAGTTTTCCAAAAAATAGAAGAGGAGGGAATACTTCCAAACTCATTCTATGAAGCCAGCATCACTCTAATACCAAAACCGGGCAAAGACCTCACCAAAAAAGAAAATTACAGACCAATATCCCTGATGAACATAGATGCAAAAATACACAACAAAATATTACCAAACCGAATTCAAAAACATATCAAGAGGATCGATCATACACGATGATCAAGTGGGATTCATCCCAGAGATGCAAGGATGGTACAGCATTCCAAAATCCATCAACATCATCCACCACATCAACAAAAAGAAGAACAAAAACCACATGATCATCTCCATAGATGCTGAAAAACATTTGATAAAATTCAGCATCCATTCATGATTAAAACTCTCAACAAAATGGGTATAGACGGCAAGTACTTCAACATCACAAAGGCTATATATGACAAACCCACAGCTAACATCATACTTAATGGCGAGAAGCTGAAAGCTTTTCATCTAAGATCGGGAACAAGACAGGGATGCCCACTCTCTCCACTGTTATTCAACATAGTACTGGAGGTCCTAGCCACAGCAATCAGACAAAACAAAGACATACAAGGCATCCAGATTGGTAAAGAAGAAGTCAAATTGTCACTATTTGCAGATGACATGATACTGTACATAAAAAACCCTAAAGACTCCACTCCAAAACTACTAGAACTAATATCTGAATTCAGCAAAGTTGCAGGATACAAAATTAACACACAGAAATCTGTTGCTTTCCTATACACTAATGATGAACTGACAGAAAGAGAAATCAGGAAAACAATTCCATTCACAATTGCATCAAAAAGAATAAAATACCTAGGAATAAGCCTAACGAAGAAAGTGAAAGACCTGTACTCTGAAAACTACAAGGCACTCCTAAGAGAAATAAAAGAGGACACTAACAAATGGAAATTCATCCTATGCTCTTGGGTAGGAAGAATAAATATTGTCAAAATGGCGATACTACCTAAAGCAATCTACAGATTCAATGCAATCCTTGTGAAAATACCAACAGCTTTCTTCAATGAACTGGAACAAATAATTCTAAAATTCATATGGAACCACAAAAGACCCCGAATAGCCAAAGCAATGCTGAGAAGGAGGAATAAAACAGGGGGAATTATGCTCCCAGATTTCAAGCTCTACTACAAAGCCACAGTAATCAAGACAATTTGATATTGGCACAAAAACAGACCCACAGACCAGTGGAACAGAATAGAAAATCCAAACATCAACCCAAACATATACACTCAATTAATACTTGATAAAGGAGCCTTGGATATACAATGGGGAGATGACAGCCTCTTTAGCAGCTGGTGTTGGAAAAACTGGACAGCCACATGTAAGAGAGTGAAACTGGACTACTGTCTAACCCCGTACACAAAAGTCAACTGAAAATGGATCAAAGACCTGAATGTAAGTCATGAAACCATAAAACTCTTAGAAAAAAACATTGGCAAAAATCTCTTGGACATAAACATGAGCGACTTCTTCACGAACATATCTCCCTGGGCAAGAGAAACAAAAGCAAAAATGAACAAGTGGAACTATATGAAGCTGAAAAGCTGTCTGTACAGCAAAGAGCACCATCAGTAGAACAAAAAGACATCCTACAGTATGGAGGAATATATTCATAAATGATGTATCCAATAAGGGGTTGACATCCAAAATATATAAAGAACTCACACACCTCAACAAACAAAAAGCAAATAATCCAATTAAGAAATGGGCAGAGGACATGAATAGATCCTTCTCCAAAGAAGAAATCCAGATGGTCAACAGGCACATGAAAAGATGCTCCACATCGCTAATCATCAGAGAAATGCAAATTAAAGCCACAGTGAGATATCACCTCACACCAGTGAGGATGGCCAACATCCAAAACACAAACAACAACAAATGTTGGCGAGGATGTGGAGAAAAGGGAACCCTCCTACACTGCTGGTGGGAATGCAAATTAGTTCAACCATTGTGGAAAGCAGTATGGAGGTTCCTCCAAAAACTCAAAATAGAAATACCATTTGACCCAGGAATCCCACTCCTAGGAATTTACCCTAAGAATGCAGCAGCCCAGTTTCAAAAAGACAGATGCACCCCTATATTTATTGCAGCACTATTTACAATAGCCAAGAAATGGAAGCAACCTAAGTGTCCATCAGTAGATGAATGGATAAAGAAGAAGTGGTACATATACACAATGGAATATTATTCAGCCATAAGAAGAAAAAAAATCCTACCATTTGCAACAATACGGATGGAGCCAGAGGGTATTATGCTCAGTGAAATAAGCCAAGCCGAAAAAGACAAGTATCAAATGATTTCACTCGTATGTGGAGCATAAGAGCAAAGAAAAAAACTGAAAGAAAAAACCAGCAGCAGACTCACAGAACCCAAGAATGGACTAATAGTTACGAAAGGGAAAGGGACTGGGGAGGATGGGTGGGAAGAGAGGGATAAGAGGGAAAAAGGGGCATTATGATTAGCAGACATAATGTTGGGGGGCCGCGGGGAGGGCTGTACAACTCAGAGAAGACAAGCAGTGATTCTATAGCATCTCACTACGCTGATGGACAGTAACTGTAATGGGGTTGGTGGGGGGGACCTGATGAAGTGGGTAGTTTAATAACCATAATATTGCACGTGTAATTGTAGATTAATGATACCAAAATAAACTAAAAAAAAAAATTACCTCTGTCTTTGGTTCCCAGCACTCTTATTGTGATGTGCTTAAGTGCAGTGTTCTTCTATTTACTTTATAGGGACACTGCAAGCCTAGATAGTGTTATCTGTATCTGGTGAGGATGGTTCTTTAGCTTTTGGGAGCAGAGCAGGAGACAATCACCTTAATCCAATCAGAGACGGTGCTAATGGAGGCCAGGTTTTACCCTTCATGCGGCTTGGTCCATTTCCAGTTTGGCCATCCTCATAGGTCATATTCCTTCAGGGACAATTGAAAGCCTGGGTGGTTTTCCATGACTCCTTGTAAAACTGCTGAAGTTCTACTTAAATTCTCTGTCCCTTAGCAGCTACTTTCTGTTTATCCTCCATTCCTTCTACCAGTGCCACTTAGGAATCAGAAAATTCCTGAAGGGGAAAACAATGTAGATGTCGAACTCACCTGCAGCTTCCCTTTTCTTCTAAGTCCTAGCTACAGGGTAACTTTCTGGTGACTTTCAAATAGATTTTTTAATTTTTAAATCCAGCTTTTCTACTTGTTCTTGGTGGAAGACTTGATCTCTTGTAAGCTAGTTCCGTATAGCCAGAGGCGAAAGTTTCACTGGTATTTTATACAGCAGACTTTGTTAACAGACATTTTTAACCAGTACTGTCATACAGTTTCAATATAATGGCTGATGTTCATAATACCAACCTTCTAACATTCTGATCCTAATGTGTCTTCTGAATCATCACAGATTAAATGAAAATGAGAATAATTTTAGTGTTTAAGATATTTAATGAGGTTTAATTCACTTCACAGGTAATCTGTGAGTCGTGTGTATGAGGATTTGCCTTCAAAACATTCCTGTCTAGGTCTTCTTTCTTTTGCCTAATGTGACACAACCCTGAAGCATCAATTCTGCCATTTGAGTATTTGAATAAGTCTAAAGCTCCTTAAGAAATTTCTTGATCTTTCTCTCTGTTCTCCAGAACTTTTATGCAGAAGAAGGATATTTTCCATCTGGCTAAGCAAGAATTCATGGCAAAAATTTAATTTTTATGCAAAGATACCATTTATGCTATCAAGATCCTTGGAATCTAAAGTGTGTGACTCACCTAGTCTTGAATTGTTTGCTTTAGAGTTCTCTCCAAAACCCAGCTGAGACAACTGATATTCAGGAAAAATTATCTAAGGACATCATACCAATCATTTATTTCTAACTGCATGGTAGGGTTCATATATATGTGTGTGTGTGTGTGTGTGTGTGTGTGTGTGTGTGTATGAATACAATACATAATGTAATAATGTATAATATATACACACACACACACACTATAAACTTGGGCCCTTCTCCCAGATTAACTAAATTAGAACATCATCTTGGAATTTCAGAAGGATTTGTGGTGATTCTAATGGCAATTGGATATTTTAAAATACTTTTAGATGACCAAAAATCACATATCTAAATTATATTATTTTAGAGAATTCTGGGAAGTTGGTGGAGTCAGAAGACCTAAATTCACCACCTCCCATGGAAATGCGAAGATTACAACTACATACAGACCAACTCCCACTGAGGACACCCTAAAGTCTAATGAAGCAGCTCTTCCATAGCTAAAGACATAAAGAAAAAGACACATTGAGAAGGGCAGAGGGGCAGAGATGAGGTCTGGTTGGGAATCAAGCCCCTAGTGCAGTGACCCACAAGTGCGAGTGATATCACAGGTGTGGAGGTCCTCCCCAAGGAGTGAAAGGTTCAGGGTCCACATTGGAAACTCCTTGGAGATCTGCACTGGGAAGACAAGGCTCTGTAACTTCTGGCTTTGAAAATCATCAGGGCCTAACTCTGGGAGAGCCTGAGGGCTAAAGGAAACTGAGACTCTTCTTAAAGAGCCCAGGCACAATATCACTTGCTCTGAGACCCAGCACAGAGGCAGCAGCTTGAAAAGTGCTTGGGCCATACATGAAGGAGATTTATTGACTAATTGTAAGGCATGTGCCAGAGTGGCAGGATTTTATAGGAAATTTCTCTGAGAATGGAAGCACTCAAGGGGATTGTGCTTCTGGGCCACACAGGATGCCTTCTACAGATGGCTACCATCTTCAAGACTAGGAGACTTAGCTGACCTACCTAAAACATAGAAACAAACCCAGAGAGTCAGACAAAATGAGGAGTAATATGTTCCAAATGAAAGAAGAAGACAAAACCTCAGAAAAAGACTAAACAAAATGAAGATAAATCATCTACCTGATAAAGAGTTCAAAGTAACGGTCATAAAGATCTCTCAGAACTTGGGAGACAAGTGGATAAACTCAATGAAAATCTCAACAAAGATATAGAAAATATAAAAACAACCAATCAGAACTGAAGAATGACATAACTGAGATGAAAAATACCCTAGAGGGAATCCACAGCAGATTAGAGGATGCAGAATGGATTAGCAACCTGGAAGATCTGGGACAACATCAAGCCTACTAACATTTGCATTATAGGGGTCCCAGACATAGAAGAAAGAGAGAAAAGGGCAGAAAACTTATTTAAAAAAATAATAACTGAAAACTTCCCTAACCTGGGGAAGAAAACAGACATCCAGGTCCAGGAAGCAGAAAAAGTCTCAAACAAGATGAACCCAAAGAAGTCAATACAAAAGACACATAATAATTAAAATGTCAAAAATTAAAGACAAAGAGAAAATCTCAAAAGCAGAAAGAGAAAAGCAATTAGTTATATACAATGGAACACCCAAAAGTCTGTCAGCTGGTTTTTCAGCAGAACTCTACAGGCCAGAAGGGAGTGACGTGATGTATTCAAAGCACTGAAAAGAAAAAAACTTACAACCAAAAATATTCTACTTGGCAAGGGTATCATTCAGTATTGAAGGAGAGATGGAGTCTCCCAGACAAACAAAAGTTAAAGGAGTTCATCACCATGAAACTGGCTTTACAAGAAATAGAAAAGGGACTTTTCAAAGTGGAAAAGAAAACGCCATAACTAGAAGTAAGAAAATTATGAAAAAATTTTCACTAGTAAAAATAAACATATGTAAAAGTAGTAGATAAATCACTTATAAAGCTAGTATCATTGAAGGTTAAAAGACAAAATCAACCATATCTACCCTAATTAGTTAAGGGATATGCAAAATATAAAGATGTAGACTGTGACATCAATATAAAAAAATCTGTTGCATTTCTATACACAATAATGAACTATCAAAATGGAAAATAAAGGAAACAATCTCATTTACAATTGTATCAAAAAGAATAAAATACCTAGGAATAAATTTAACCAAGGAGATGAAAGACCTGTACTCTGAAATCTATAAGATATTGATGAAAGAAATTGAAGATGGTGCTAATAAATGGAAAGATATGTCATGCTCATAGACTGGAAGAATTAATGTCATTTAAAATGCCTATACTACCCAAGGCAAACTACAGATTCAGTGCAATTCCTATCATAATACCAATAGTTTTTTTCACAGAACTAGAACAAATAATCCTAAAATTTGTATGGAACACAAAAGACCCTGAATAGCCAAGGCAGTCTTGAGAAAGAACAAAGCTGGAGGTATCACACTCCCAGATTTCAAACTATACTACAAAGCTTAGTAATCAAAACAGTATAGTACTGGCACAAAAATAAACACATTGATCAATGTAATAGGATAAAGGGTCCATAAATAAACCCGCACTTACCATGTAGGTCAATTAATCTACAACAAAGGAGGCAAGAACAGACAGTGGGGAAGAGTTTCTTCAGTAAATGGTTTTGGGCAGATTGGACAGCTACATGCAAAAGAATGAAACTGAACCGCTTTCTTAAACATATACAAAAGTAAACACAAAGTGGGTTAAAAACCTAAATATAAGACCTGAAACCATAAAACTGTAAAACAAAACATAGGCAGTAAACTCTTGGACATCGGTCTCAGAAATCTTTTTTTGGATCTTTCTCCTCAGGCAAGGGCAGCAAAAGCAAAAAATAAACAAGTGGGACTACATCAAACCAAAAAATTTTGTATAGTAAAGGAAACCATCAACAAAATGAAAAGGTGACTTACTGAATGGGAGAATATATTTGCAAATGATAACATCTGATTAGGGTTAATATCCAAAATATATGAACAATCCATTCAATTCAATACCAAAGTACAACCAATAAAAAGTGGGGAGAGGACTTGAATAGACATTTTTCCAAAGACCTATAGATGGCCAACAGACATATGAAAAGATGCTCCACATTGCTAATCATCAGGGAAATGCAAATCAAAAGCACAATGAGATATTACTTCCAACAGTTAGAATGGCGCTATCAAAAAGACAAGAAATAACAAATGTTGGCAAGGATGTGGAGAAACAGGAACCCTCATGCACTGTTGGTGGGAATACAAATTGGTGAGGGCATATGGAAAACAGTGTAAAGTTTCATCAAAAAATTAAAAATAGAAATACTATACAATCCTGGAATTCTATTTCTGGGTATTTATCCAAAGAAAACAAAAACACTAATTCAAAAAGATATATGCAACCCCTATGTTTATTGCAGTAATAGCAAAGATATGGAAGCAACCTAACTGTCCATCGACAAAGAAGAGGTGGTACATATACATGACAGAATATTACTCAGTCATAAAAGTGAATGAAATCTTGCCATTTGCAACAATATGAACGGATGGACCTCAAGGGTATCATGCTAAGTGGAATAAGACAGAGAACGAGAAATACCATATAATTTCACTTAAATGTGTAATCTAAAAAATAAAACAAATGAACAAGCAAAACAGAAACAGCCTCATAAACGCAGAGAACAGACTGGTGGTACCAGAGGGGAAGGGAATAGGAAAATACGTCAAACATGTGAAGGGGATTAAGAGAGATAAATTTCCAGTTATAAAATAAATAAGTCATGGGGATGAAAAGCACAGTATAGGGAATTAGTCAATAATATTGTATTATCTTTGTATGTTGACAGATCATAACTACACTTACTGTGGTGAGAATTTAGTAATGTATATAAATGTCGAATCACTATTTTGTACTCCTGGAATTAATGTAACATTGTATATCAACTGTATTTCTATTTAAAATTAATTAATCTAATTAAAAAAATAAATTACATTGTTTTAGCTCTTAGGAGAAATATCTTTACACAATTGTAACTTAATGTTCTGCTGCCACCCTTTCTTGAAGTGAATATAGAAATACAAGTGTGACAAACAGTTCTATATCATCTGTGAAACCATTTTTGGAAATAATTGTCTATCATGTAGTTCAGTATTGCTTATACAAAGAACACTATGAATTGCCCAGGAGTCCTTGGCTTCAACTACCACCTACACATCAATGACCCTTACATGCATGTCTGGAGACCAGGTCTCTCTCCTAAGCCTATGGCACAGCTTTACCTGATAATGCCTCTGCCACTCAAGCCCAACATGTACAAGTTGAACATGTACAAATTGGATCTGAGTTTCTTTTTGATTCACTGAATGGCATCTCCAGTTATCTAGTGACAGAAACCTGAGAACCATCCTCAGCACCTTTCACATTCCCAGCCCTACAACTAATTGTGTCTCTAAGTCTCGCTCCTTTGCTGTCTCTCATACCCACCCATTTCTCTACACATTCCTCTCTCCTTTAGGAGTTCAGGCTCACATTTCTCACCTGGATTCCTGCAAAAGACTTCTAAGATTTTTATGACTCTACCTTTAATCTGTTTCCACACTATTCCAAAATCAGCTTTCTATAGCAAAAATCTGATATTCACCCTCTTGTGACCTAATGATTTTTCCAGTATCTTTAGGGTAAGATCTAAACTTTTGAGGTTACATAAAAAGCTCTCTACAATCTTCCCACCTACCTCTTCATCCCCACATCACGAACCTTGCTTCTGCTATGTTCTAGAATAAACCAGAGCTTCCCATAACCAGACCTTCTCACCTGGGCTTTTCTGCTCAGAATGCTCCCTCCATTCTTTGCCTGGAAAATACAACTGCTCATTAAAACTTCAACTCAGGAATCACCTGAAACCTCCCTGATGCCCCTAGGATAGCCTAGGATTTCCTGTTCCATGCTCCCACTACCCAGTGCTTGCCTTAACACACTATATTAATACTGTTTGTTTACATAGGTTTTTTTCCCCTTACTCTATACATTCCTTCAAAGCAGAGACCTGGCCTTGTTATTTTTATTTCCACTGGCCCACAAAATATTAGGCACAGGCTCCCAGAAAACATGTTGACTAAATGAAAATTTTAATGGGCTTTTATCAATTAAAGAGAGCTTGCCCTGGGGTGGGGTGGTGAAACATGATTCTTTTTTTTTTACACTTCGTTGCCAGGAAAGTTAGAATTGTTTGTCTTAATTTTGTCTTAAATCCTTGGTTTCTTACCACACACCCCATTCCCATGCCCCACCATTTTTGTCGTGTAGCCTCTGACCTTTAAGCCGCTGTAAGTCACTTGGAGCCTGATGTTTTATGTGTTACCTGTGGCAGTTGGAAGCAGCACAGAATGGGCTTTGCAATCAAACAGATCTCGGGTTCAAGTTCTGAACTCCTATTTATTAGCTGTACAATGTTAGATAATTTAATAGACATCTCTAAGCCTCAGTTTCCTCATTTGCAATGTGGGGATAATAGTACCAGCTTTGCTGGCATATGGGGTTTGTGGTATTGCGGTTAAATAAGATACTGCACAGTATTTATCTCAATGCCATAATAAAAGTTCAGTGGCCATCAACAACTATGATTATCGTTACTAACATTACTAGCATATCAGCAGGAGAGACACTACTATAGGCTGACGTAATTCACCTTTACTGCTCTATCCTGAAGGTAGCAAAATGTCTGCCATGCTGGCAATTGCTCACTAGGCAGTTGCTACTAGGCTTTAAGGGCTCCAGGTTGCTGAGGTTCGTCGTATTCTCAGCGTGCCTCATTATTAGGACGCTTCCAGAACTTATATATGCTGATTTTCCAGTATCGTGGTCAGGATCAGGACGGTCATTATCAATGACCTTCATCCTCATTATCGTTCCACCACTGTCACCACCCTTGGCACGCGGTCAGATACAGGGCCCTCGGCTTCTCTTCTGCCAGGACTGTTCCTTTTCTTATCCCCAGCCTGACAGTTCTGCAGCCCTCTCTGCCTAAGCTTTATAGCGAGCCTTGGGGGCTGGAGGACAGGAAGCTAGGTGTTCCAGGAAGGACAATGCAATAGCTAAAAGGTGATCTCAAAGGACAGATAGGAATATTATGTTGTGAAACTGACCAGGAATGGTACCAGGAAAGCCAGGAGAGTCTGTGAGGCTGAGCCTGGGACTGTGGGTACCTGGGAGTCAGAACTCAGCAGAGAGGAAAACTAGTAAGAAGAATGAATCAAGGAAAGAAAGTGACTGGGAGCAGACTGGTCCTTCATACTTGGCTTCCTCTAAAATGCTTCAATTTTCAAAGCCAATTGCAGGGTTGATTTGCTCAAAAAGATACCTCAGCACTTCCCCAGAAGGCAGAATTTCTTTAACCAAGGCCAAAAATTTTTTATTGCACAGGTAAAGGAGACACTGGATTTAATATGCAGAGCTATGTAACCACCGGTGTGAACGAGATGGCTGAGATGTGGGTAACTGGATACCTACTCCAGTTTGCATGTAAAGAGGGTCCATACTGTGGGAAGACACTGAAGATCTAAATTCTTATAGGAGGCGGTAAGGGTAGGAGAGATACTGGTGAGGGATAAAAGGGAATAAAAGAGGCAGAAACTAAATGTTAAACTTATTTATTTAATGAGCTGAACAATGCCTGGAGTTACAACACAGATTCTGACACATGCTACAAGCACTACCCCAGCAGGTTGGAAAAACACAAGGGTCACGATAATACTGACTTGGAACAGCCAGCCCAGGGTTTATGCAATTGGAGCAGAGGAGGCCCCAGAAGAGGTTTATAGGGAAGCAGGAGGTGAAGGATGGTAGAAATTAAGTACAGGCACAGAAAAAAAAAATTGAGTCGAAATTCCTTGTGTAAAATTGAAAGAAAAAGAGTAACCTAACATTTCAACCTTCCAGTGTCCAGGTGCAGTCTCTTGCTTGAATGAGTTCCCAAACTACAGTTCAGCAATTCCTGAAACAGTGCTCATAAAGGGAACTATTGTAACATAAAAGGGAAAGGTGATCAGAGCTTTAACTTTTTTACCTTTTATATTGCTATGAACTTGACCGGTATTATTTATATTAAGTGGGCTTGAATCTGTAGACCGGATTTTATATTACTTGACTTCAAACACAGTGACTATATATATCCTGCCACAATACCTTCTAGTACATCACCAATTATTGATGTGAGAGTGATTTTTTAAAATAATGAATAATAACCAAGAAAATGAGCTAAGCTTGTTTTTGCCATAACATCAACATGACTGCAGTACATTTTAACATATTAATCATGAGTCAGTTTCTGATTATTTAGTATTTGCCAGAAGCAGCCAAAAACATTTATGATTCTTTTTTTTTAATTTCTCCTTTTTCATTCTATTGAGGTTTCCTTTAAGGTTTTCAATGAATTCAGAATTATATACATAATTTGTTTTTTAATGATAATTTTGGTTAGGACATGATTTCCACATATTCTTAACCATATATTTTACATTGCTGAAAGAAAATATACCGAGTTTCCATTTTTTTGCCCATATTGTGCAGAGGTTTGACTAGATGCTTACTGATGTTACTTAGTGTTTTAAGAATGTATGACTTCTTACGATATTTCTTAAAAAAAATCTTAAATAAATGTAATTCTTCTCTCAAGGAAATATATATTTTTTAATCAACATATTATGATGACTTCCTTGTATGTGGCCATTTATAATGTTCACAATTCTAGAGGGAAACATGATAATAAGTATCACAGAAAATATTTAAATGGATAATAAATATTTGATGCCCACTGAAAAACATTTCTACAAATGACAAATAAGCCGTGAACAAAATCATTGAGCATTATAAGGTGATATACAAAGGAAAATACATAAGCCAAGTTAATGACAATATTCCCAGTGACTCCATATCAGACATTTGAACATAATTCAGTTTTATTATGTGTCTTGCAGGGTTCTTAACGCTATGAATGCCACAGAAAGTATAAGATATATTCTCCTTCCTCACAGTACTTATTATATTAGAGAAACAAGGATAAGACATAAGAAATAATCAGAAGACAATGTAACAGTGAATTCTTGTTCTATTGGGTCTAGTGTTCTACATGAGATGTAATGGTTTCTAGAGAAAGGTTTAAAGAAAAGAAGATATAAAAATCATAATTCTCTCATAAGAAAAGTAGGAAACCCTCAGAGATCTTACAGTGGACCTGAAGTCCTGTGTTCCAGAAGCATACCTGCTAATGTTAGGTAGAAAGATAAACCTGAGAAGCCAGGGAAGGAGAACATAAGGTTCAAGGAAACACTGCCCAGGTAGCGGGAGGTGGGGGGGGGGTTCCCACATGAAGACAACAAAGGCTTTGCCTTTGCAGGGAGATGACTTCCTTGTCCATCAGGACCAGGCCAGACCTATCCCAACAAGATCACAATGGAGGTGCAAGGGAAAAAAACGAAGAACTGCCCAAACCACACCTCATCATAATCTCATTAAAATAAAATAGCGATTTTGCTCCCCCCACCCAACCCCGTGGGCTTTTCTGTGCGCATTTTAGAAAAAGCGTGCACCCAGAGGAATGGGTGTGTAACTAGAGCTGTCAATCAAATGACCTCACTCTGTCAATCAAAGAGGCACCTCCAGGCTGGGACATGATAAATAGAGCCTCCCCTAAAAGTTTGGTGCCTTAGTCTGCCTTGACTCTGGCCGCTCCTCCCATGGAGTGCATTCCAATAAAACTTTTGCTGTTGTGTCTCTTTCAATTCTTTGTTTTAGGGGGACAAGAACCAAGGAGAAAAAACTCAACCCATAATACCAGATTGTTGTCAGGCTCAGTTCTATATTCTACTTCCATTTCCATTTTAATGTTTATTTACAAACATAAAATAACAACAATCACATTCAAAATGAAGGCATTTACATAGAAATTCTACTCTGGATCTAATGTTGATTAACAAAGAGTTTTGATACAGTAAGTCAGGTTCAGGTCCATGTAACAGAGACTCAAAATAACAGTGATTTTTAACCCAATGGAAGTTTGTTTCACTCTAAACTTAAAGTCCAAAGTTTCGAGGGTCTACAAATCTGCTCCATAAGATTTTCAGGGACCCAAGCTGTCTCATCACTTTGGGAACCCTATGATCCAAGCAGTCACAAGTCTAGCCCAGTTTCAAGTACTTTGAAAAAGAAATCCTTCATCTTGTTGGGACTGACAAAAAATTTACAGCCATCTTTAACCTACCACAAGATAAAGAAGGCAAAATACTGGAATGACGTGAGTCTTGCAGGCAGTGTTCATGACACCTAAAAAGTTTTAAAAGTTGTACTTGGGGCAAGAAAACAAAGTAAAATATTACTTCATTGATTTGGATAAATGGCATGAAATAGCATGAATGACAGAAAAAAAGTAAAATGTCTAACCTATTTTGCTGCTGTCTTCTCTGTCAATAAAATATGTCAATCAGATGGGAAAGGGCAAAATTAACGTTGATATGAGGGAATTGCAACCCAAGAAAAGCAAACAGACACAAAGAGAAGAATTTAACTGTTCTGAGTGGTATTTCCCCCCTGCCTTAAATGACTCAATTTCCTGGGTTTTTAAACAAAGCGTTTATTGAGCATGTATTTTGTGTCTGGTACATTGATGCACTGGGAATTTATTAAAAGAGAGAGAGAGCAGTCCCTGATCTCAGGGATCTTACCAATTAATACATACTGAGCTACCATGCCAATTTGTTGACTGGTAAGTAGTATTTGGTGTCTTGAGGGATCACAAATAATAGGAACCAACCTTAGCAGACGTGCTTGGAGGTCAAATTGGTCTCAACAGAAAGAGAAATGATAGAAAAGAATGAAACCTAATAGGAATAAACAAACTGCACAAGCAGAAGGACAGGATACAAGAGAAATTACTAAATAACTATATGTGTGAAAAAGGAAAAGGGATTTAAATTTATTTCAAGTACAATTCTATTCACGATATGGCAGGATTGAAAAAAAGTAATGAAATCCTAAATTACATTTAATGTAATTAGTCCGGAATACGGAAGAAGACAATCCTGCTCTGCTTGGATATAAATGAGTGTTGTGCTCAATGTTGAGGCTTCACTTTCAGGTGATTACCAATAACCTGGAGGGATACCTAGAGAAATGCCCAGAAAAAGAGGACAAAGAGTCTGAGGAAAGGGGCACATAAGGGGAGGATAATTTTTTAGCCTGGAGGAAAGAGAGCTTTTCATCAGCCATGCTAATTGTCTTCAAACTTTTTAAAAGTTTTCTTGTGATTCTGACTCATAAACAGGAGGAACTTTCTAATATTTAGACGTGGTTGATGAACAAATGTGTTTATTTAGAGATTCCACAGGCTTTATTAAGTCTCATGATTTAGAGTGTTCTTTAGGTTTTTAGCAAAGTATGAATTAGATGAGAAGAATGGAAGATTTTTTAAAAAGCCAAATGCTTACAATAAAGATGAAAAATACAGTATCTGAAAATTTTTAAAGATACACTTGATAGGATAAACACTAAGTTAGACACTGACCAGGACAGAATCAGTGAAGATAAAAACATAACAATAGAACCTATTCAATGTAAAGAACACAGAAAAAAACAAATGAATGAAAAAAAAAAAAGACCTGTATGACATTAACAAGTGACCTTTGAACAATGTGGAGGTGGGATGCCAACTTCTCACAGTTTAAAATTCACATATAACTTTTGACTTCCCCAAAACATACCGTTAATAGCCTACTATTGACTAGAAAATAACATAAATACTCAATTGACACATATTTTATATGTTATATGTGTTATATACTATACTCTTATAATAAGTAGGGAAAAGAAAATGTTTTTTCAAATTGTCAAAAATCTCTAAAATATTTTCTAATATATTTATTGAACAAAAACCATGTATAATTGGACCATCAGAATTCAAACCTGTGTTATTCAAGTGTCAACTATAGAGATTTCTATTCTACCCAATGACAGAAGGATATGCATTCTTTCAAGTGTCTGTGGAAGAGTCATCAGGGTAGGACATACTCTGGGGAGATAAAGCAAGTCTCAATAAAGTTAAAAGTTTTGACATCATAGTAGATCAGTAGGTGTTTTCTGACCATAGTGAAATTAAACTAGAAATCAATAACAGAAAATACCTTTAAAAAATCCCCAAATATTTGGAAATTAAACAACACACTTCTAAATTACCTGAGGTCAAAGAAGAAATCACAAGGGAAGTTAAGAAATACTCTTTAACTAAATGGAAATAAAGACACAACATCAAAATGTGGGAGATGTAGTTAGAGCAGGACTTGGAAAGAAATCTATAGTTTAAAGGCTTATATTAGAAAAGAGGGAAGACGAAAATGAATGAAATAAATGTTTATCTAAACTAGAATAAAAAGAACAAATTAAACCCAGAGAAAACAGAAGAAAAGAGATAATTAAAATAAGAGAAAAGAAATTCATTGAAGTAGACAACTGGAAAGTAATGCAGAAAATCAGTGAAATCAAAAAATGGGTCTTTGAAAAGATAAACAAAATTGCTAACTTTCTAGTCACTATTAACAGAGAGAATGAAAGAGAAGAATTGCCTGTGTTAGGAATAAAAGAGGGACCATCACTAAAAATTACACAGACACTAGAAGAATAATAAGGAAATGTTATTTTTTTAAATTTATGTCCATAAATTCAAAATTTTAGATGAAATGAACATATTCTTTGAAAAACAAAAACCACCAAAGTTTATTTAAAAAGAAATATATAACATGAATAGCTCTGTATCTATTACATAACTTTAATACACAGTTAAAAAAAACCTTCCTACAAAAAAAACCTTCTGGCTCAGGTGGTTTTACCAGGCAATTTTATGGAAAGTGATTCTAAGGGTCAGGGAGACCATAGGGGACTGACTTCAACGGGGCACAGGGAACTTTTGGGGATTATAAAAACATCCTGTATCATAATTTTGGTGTTGGGTCCATGACCACATTCATTTGTCAAAACTTACCAAAGTATACTTAAAATTGGTAACTTCCATTATATGTAAACTACACACCAATAAAGCTAATTTAAAAAGAAAAACAAACCAATACTATCATAACAAAAGAATGAAAGTTATAGAAGGAATTGTATATTACAGAAGGAATTCATGCACAGGGAAGAATATTCAGCTAGATAGATAAGTTATTCTCCATCCTGACCGCATCTAGGCAACTCTTTACAAATATCAAAGTCCAGATCCTACCTCCAGAAGCTCTAACAGTTTGTTTGATGTTAATGGACTAAAGTAGAATTCAAACGTATCTTCTAATACTGAAATTTCACTGCATTTTTTTTAAGTTTAAATGGAGTTAATTTGGCAGCATTATTGTTTCCAACCTCACCCAGCCACCTGGTCGTCTTGCCAAGTGTATTTTCAAACCCATTAGGCAATATGCTGAATAGTTTAGCAATTATAACTTTAAAATGTAGGTTATAAACAGAAATACTTTAGACTGTGGCTAAGATACAGTATCCCAAGAACATATGTAAGTTTCCCAGATGGCCTAATCCCAAGGAAACATATGTAGACATACACTTACCCTGAACCATCAGAAAGTCCTAAAAATTAATCAGTTTTTACTGAGAAAGAGAGAGAATATGGGTTTTTATTACTCAATGTTTTTTCCTTTAATCTTTTTTTTTTGCCTTAATGTTTGTCTGGAGACCAAAATTATTTTACAGAATGTCTTATTAGACTCACCATGTGACTGTGAGGAACTAAACACTTCTCCTGATAAAAGTGGGAGATTATGGGGAATATTTTCCCTAAAGTTATGTCAAAAGGGTCTAAATTTCAAAGTCAAGGAATATATAAACAGATCAATTAAAGATACTTCAGTGGGTTGGTTTTTCTTGACTTACCTTTTCAAATAAAATATCTTCTCTCTTTTGTTTCTGTAGTCCCTCCTCAAATTCTTTTCATTTTCTTAATTAATCACAGTTTCAATGATACAACCTGTATAACAGATTTTTTAGTGTAACAGCCAGATGACTCTTTGTTTTCTAATTGATTTATTATTTATCTTATCTACTCAAATGATTTTATGTTTCTTATGTTCCTATATCATCTAGCACAAAGCCACACATTGAACTGATAATATATTTTTTGGATTCTAAAAAAATATTTTTTTTCACATTACTATTTCTGAAATAAGAATATATCTTATAATTCATGTATTCATTCAATGTAATATTCTTACATTTGCTAAGAAAACTGATGGATGAACATCATGGAATTGAAGAAAAATAGTATTCTGTCACTAGCTCTTTGTATCTACTGCTGAGTGTATAGACTGCATTTTTACATCAGTGACTTTATATGCATGTTCTTTACTAACAAGACATTAGTCAGAGCCATGTTGAGAAATAGTGATGCTCAGTGTGGACATCCCCACTACAGTAGGTGAACTTACTTCTCCCTACCCATCCAACACCCTTTTGCCATTCCATTCACACGTCAAATATGTACTAGTCCAGACTATGCCTGATTTTTCCATGAGATTGAACAACCCCAGATTACTACCTGTTCAGTTACCAACCCCAGAAGACTATAAAAAGGGGAACAACTGAGAAGTTATTTCTTTAACAGATTAAAATATTTCAAACCTATCCTAAACAATAAGTGAAAACAGATCTAAAGTCCCTCTTTTCCAAATCCCTGATATCATTCTATCTGCCACAGTATAACACAAATATATTCTTCCAGTGACACAAGTATGGGCTGATAGTGTTGGGCTAGAACTAGAAGGATCTTAGTCAAGACTGAATATGCAGTAAATGAGTCTCACATTTTTAAAACCAGAGTGTTTGCAAAAAGGATGCCATGTTCAGGGCTATGCCTCGAGGACAGCAGTATCTGAGTCCATCCATATGTCTTTCTGTGTATTTAATTACAGTTTTTATGTGCTATAATTATGGAAAACTTCATGCAAGAAAGGACAAAATCAAGAGTCTGTATCAATAATACCTTAATAAAAATGTTAAAAAAAAAAGAAAGAACAAAATCATACTACTGGTTGGGGGGAAATGTTTTTCAATATTAGAAAAGAAATCAAGCTTTTGTAATCATCCATCACATTGCCAGAGACACACTGCAAATACATACTTAAGGATTAGATGTTTATTTCTTTCCTTCCTCTCATATCCCTTACAGTTCAGTTTTATGTAACAGCCAAGGTGAACTCAATTGACGTTAATATGTTAAACTCTCACAGTAGCTTCTCATCACTGAAACTTATTACAATACTTCTAGATAGTGTCTGGGAAAAACAAATGGACTAACGGAAGAAGACCTCAACACCCTCATAAAGTCTCCACTGAAATGCACCATGGGTCAAAGAATAAATATGAATTTTATGGGTTTTTTTCCTCCAATATCTGTTTTTTGCTTTTCAGACCAAACCACAGAGACATTTTTGAGCATTACTGTGTGGATGCCTGTAGCTCCAGCAGTAAGAGGGTTCCCTGCCTGGGGCAAGTTCCCTATAAATTTGATGGAACCAAAGGAAGACAAGGGGAAGGGCAGGTCTGCAGAAAGGGTTTTATTGCTCACAGCTCAGTCTCTCGCTAGGCTTGGCTAGCCAGGTCCTGCTCCATCCCAGCTACTAACAGCTGGTGCTGTCTGTCTCCCCTGCCCCTCCTCCTGGGACAAACTCCATCGGTTGGTCCCTGGTGAGATGGGCAGGTCCCTGGTGACTGGCAGGCATGAGACCAATTACCTACCAGGAATGGAGTGGAGGAGAAAATGGCCATTTTCTCTCCACTTCTTAACCAGTCTGGGGCCCTGTCTGGCCCATTGATATGCAGATAAGCCAAGGCCAGGCAGGAGATTCTGGGTGAAAAATTCCCTTTACCCCACAATGCCTCATTGCTACTATTTGCATTCATATTGAGCAAAAATGTCAAGATGCAATCCAAGAAAAAACTCCAGAGTAGAGAACAAAAAGTTGGCAATAAATATCCAATCTACCATTTATGTAATTAGGACTTGCTACTTCTCTTATCTAGCCTCTCACCTTAAATCCCCTGCTTTGGCTGAGTTTAATAGGGGAGAAGACAGAGCATTAATTAAGTAGATGTTACATTTTCAAGATACTGTTTTCTTTCATCTTAAGTAAACATACACACCAATTAAGGAAATAAACACGTAAAATTTTACTTTGAAAATATTTCTAATTCAGATGTCACAGGAAACTTTTTCAGAAAGACAAGCCTTGGTGAAGTTAGTGATAAAAACTGACCTGTGAACTATGCATCACTGCCAGTTAATAAATGTTTTATAGAGTTTTTCTACCTGGGCTGATTTTTGAAATCATTTGTTTAAACACCAATGGATACTGAGGAAAGAAAAGGGTGGGAAAAGAGCAGAAGAGGTTTTCAGGTACCCTCTGTGGCAGATGAAGATAGCTTGCTCGTCCTTTGATGAAAACCTCAGCAGCTATCAGGGAAAAGGTTGCTCCCAGAGACACAGAGAGAATACAGGTGGTGGTAGAGGTAGACTGGCACGCAGGTAGACAAGTCAGAAAGGGAATCCTTCAGAGACCCAGCAGCATCTCCATCATAAACTGAGGTTGAAGCAGTCATCTTCTCCGGCTGGATCTCTAGTGGGAGCCTCCCTCCCAGATTAGAAACGGACAGACCGTGAGTGTTGGCGCCCCCTTTGGAGAAAAGGACTAGAAACAGAATCTGAGGAGTGAAGAAGTGGGCAGCTCCTGTCATTGGTGGTGGCAGGGAAATGAAGACTGAGGGTGACTAGATTGGAGCACAAGTAAGTACTGGTTGTAGAAAACTCAGCGTGGAAAATGTGAGCATGAATCTATATGGCCAACCCCAGTGTTTCTTCCCTTGAATTTATTTGTCCCCACTCTCTGGAGTGAAACCCGCTGAGCTCTTCCTCTCCACTCCCCCACCTCTGTGACTCCCACATGACGTGGCACCTACTGCTAAATTTAAAGGGGGAAGAACTTTGCAGCTAAGTGCGTCTCTCCACAGAGAAAGGGTTCGTCCAGGGATACTTCAGTGGGCAACCTCTGTATCCAACGTTGGTTCCCAAACTAGGTCTCTTTTCTCCCCCTTGGTCCAGAGTCATAGATCTACATTCTTTTCCATTCAGCTTGCTTAATGTCCCAATACCTTCCTTCAAATGATCATAAGTATTTAGCTTTTATCCAAAAGATGATTAAGAGAGATTCTCTCTCTTCCCTAGCACTCAAAGCTCTGTCAGTGGGCTGTTAAATTCACTCTTGGGGAGGCTGTCCACCGGACCTAATTCCTACACCCATTCACATAAACACCTCCTCCAAGAATCATTCTGATGTACCACTTTGCTCTTGTCTTTATTTATGCCTTATGAATTTATAAAAATAATTTGAGTTTGGTCACAAAAATGATAAATACAAAAAATTAACAATTAAACAAGTTAAGCATGGAAAAAAGAATAGAGAATGAATAGATTATGAAAAACAAAGCCCTTTATATTACTCAGAAAGAAAATTAAACCTAGCTTTAAGTTTTCTAGCACTAAAGGCAAAAAAAGGAAATACAATAATTGGAAAGAGGAATTATATACCAATTCTTCATAAGAGATAAAGCATATCTTCCTGTCTAACTGAAAGGAATTGTTCAACACGGGCAATGTCCAGAAGGTAGTGATTGGTTCAACGGATGGTGTTCTCAGCCAAAGCTTTACAGATAATGAAGAAGGGTTTCTCATAAAACCATTTGTGTAGTAGCATTTGGCAAAAGTACTACAAGGGACACAGAGAAAAGAACAGCTTATTTTGCCAGAGGGTGGGGCAGAAGAGCCTTGGCCAAGGAGAATGCAACATCAGAACCCAGTGTAACTTTACCAGGTAGAAACAGAAGAACAAGAATTTTTTGGAAGCAGAGACATAGAGCTCATAAAGTTCTGAAAGTCAGTTTACATTGTACCAGTTGTTCCAGGATGTAGGGAGCATAAGGAGACAGGGCAGTATAGCACCAGGAGGCGTGTCCTGGGTCCCCTGCCTTTGGTGGATATCCTACAAGTTTTCATAAACTATGAATCATATTTGTGGCTTTTCCAGCTCTATAGATTATTCCTTTACTACTCCTAAACCTTTGCTCAAATCAAAAGTCAGACCTATAATGCTTCTCACGTAGAGCAGATGTGGGTGTTTTTCTGTACACAGGCTCCATCAGGCTGGTGGAATGGAGGAGCTCTTTTGTTCGTAGTCCAGTCTTTCTGAAAATTTTCAGGTTTTCTTTGGTCTCTATATCAAAAGACTCATGAGGAATGGGGAAGAGGGTATCCGTTAGTGAAATTAAGTTACCTGTGACCACAGGTAGTCAAAGGGAATCACTCCTTAGTAGAGCACAGAGATTCTCAGAGACAGTCTAACTCAAGGTGTTGAAGGAGAAATAAACTGTCTTGCTGTAACTGCAGTGAGATATCACCTCACGCCTGTCATAATCACTAGTACCAAAAAGACAAGACAGAGCAATGTTGGCCAGGATGTGGGGTAAAGGGAACACTGTGCACTGTTCGTGGGAAAGTAAACTGGTGAAGCCACAATGGAAAACAGTATGTAGGTTCCTCAAAAAATTAAAAATAGAACTACCATACAGTCAGGTAATTCTTCTTCTGCTTATCTACCCAAATTAAGTGAAAACACTAATTTGATAAGATACATGTACCCCTGTGTTTATTGTAGCATTCTTTATAATAGTCAAGATATGAAAGCAACCTAATTGTCCATCAATAGCTGAAGGAATAAAGAAGATGTGGCATATATACCTAATGGAATTTTACTCAGCCATAAAAAAAAAACACACAAAACACTTGCCATTAGCAATAACATACATAAACCTAGAGGGTATTATGCTAAGTGAATAATTATGTGAAGTGAATTATTTTGCTAAGTCAGGGACAGAAAAATACCATGATTTCACTATAGTGAATTCTAAAAAACAGAACAAGCAACCAACAAACAAAAAAGAACCAGAAACAGACTCATAAATATGGAGAACAAACTGGCCGTTGCCAGAGGGGAGGAGGATGGGAAGCTGGGTGAAATAGGTGAAGAGGATTTAGGAAGTACAAACTTCCACTTATAAAATAAGTGAGTTACAGGAATGAAAAGTACAGCATAGGGAATATAGTCAATAACATTGTAAAAGCTTTGTATGGTGACAGATGATAAATACATTTACTGTGGTGAGCATTTCATACTGTATATTAACTGTTGAATCACCGTGTTGTATATCTATACTGTAACTCATGTACAGTATTGTATGTCAACTATACTTCAGTAAAAAATAAAAAGTAAAGAAGCCAAAGAAGAATTAGAAAAATTTTCTCCCATTTACTCCAGCTCCACTAGTTTGGTGACACATTTTCTCTTTTATCTGTGATTCTGATCAATCACTTTGGGACTCCTTTTCATCAGCTTTGTCTTTCTAATTGTAATGGAACAAGAATTCTCTTGACTTTATTTTTCTTCATTGATTCTAATGGAATATCAGTTTGGTATTGTGGATTTGATATAAAGTGGCGGAGCAATAGATGGGTAAAATAAATGTGTAATAGTAAATGAGCAGATTTCCTCCAGCAAATAAGACAATCACCTACTTAATATTTGGTACTGATTTAATTACTTTTGCTTTCCGTATGTGAATGAATAAACATACTAAATAGTACCTAAAGTAAAAATAATATTGTCTAAGTGTTGCCTCCCAAGAGTTTTGGGCCAGGGTTAGGACGGTGGGGAGGACCTGGTTTGAAAGTCAGATAAATGTGTTCCATGTGGAGCCTATCAGGAGAACACCATGAATAACTCGCTGAGACTTACTAATAGGATGGATGGAGACACCTCTGTGTCACCTCATCTTAGGTGAGAAATGGTCTACGTTTAACAGATCTCCCATGTGATTTTGTGATTGGAGTTAGTTCTGGATATGCCCAGAAATTATTAAGCATTTGGCAATCACATCTAGTAGAAGGGACTGCAAAACATGGTAGCAGATAGAGGCAATAAACCCCCAAGCTAGAACTTCCTTTCCCCCTTGCACCTAATTCACAGAACAGAGGCCACAAGCCTGTGAGCTCAGACACAAAGAAGGCAAATACAGCACTCCCACAAAAACACTCTTGGGTTCTCCTGAGTTTTAGTTGTACATTGAATTAAATTCTACGTGAAAATTGGGTTTTCACTTTCAATAGGAAAATCTGGGGCTAGGATTGAAAATGTTGTAACACATACAATCATCACCTAAAACGACTTGGCTTGTGACTTGCAAGTGACAGCTTTAACTACTTCTCCAGCGTAAAATTTCCACAAACTGTTTATTGGTGAATCAATTGCCCTGAATGCCAGTCATCATTATAAGATGTTAACCAAGAGATATGCTAATTCCTCTCCAAAATACTATTTCTTTATGCCCATTGCTAATTGTTGGAGGGAAAGCTGTGCTAGTTTCTAAAATAAAAATAATCCAAAAGCTAGACATATAATAATCCTTGCCCTGTAAGTTTCACTCTGTCACTTGTGTTCATGATAATAGAGTTTGAAGATATATTCTAACCTGTCAAAGAGAGCTCCAAACTACATGCATATAAATATGAACTAGACAGATATGCTGAGCTATTTCCTGGATATAAATCAGACACATTTGGAAGCACCTTTGGATCCCTGGTGTTTGAATACAACACTGCAGCCTTAATTTAATGGCCAACACTTAAATAACCTGAAGAAATGAGTTTTGACTTCCAAATTTATATAAGAGTTGAGAAAAGTTTTGCAATAGGAAAACTCAGTTTAGCTGTAATGTCACTATAAATAGTAACTGAAACTCATTGTTATTACTATTGCTAAAACTAAATGCAACTATCTTTGTCTAGTCTTTGGTATATATAGAAAGAGGGAGTAGCTCTCTGCTTCATATTGTTTGAGGATTGTTTTCTTCAAAATTCTTCTTCACTATCCACCACTGCCGAGAACTAAAATATGGTATCCAAGAAGTTCTTCTTACAGAAAAAGATACACTTGGGAGAGTGAACATTAGCACATTCCTATTATTTAATTGGCAGTAGATTAGTAAGCATTTTCTCCTTTGGGTTTTCAGCTACTTTCTAAAGGGTTGTTTCTTTGGGTCAATGACAGGGAACTCCTCAAAGACTAAGGCTCTCCTCAGTCATCCCTAGGTCCTCACTTCCCCTTTACCACCTAGTGTTTGGCAATGTGACAAGCAAATAGTACTCAACAGAGGCTATTGAACGAAAGAATTAATAATTAAATATAAAAATATAGCTAGTTGATTAAAAAATGCATGGGTGGAACTACAGGAGAGTTTTTTTCTTTTATAATGGAAAATTCAAGTTTATTTGAAATTAAATTATTTTATTTTAAGTAGAATGATCTGCACTATAAGGTTAGCTATGTGGAAAGAAATTGGGATAAAGACCCTGTTATAGACATATGAAGTCTATTCTGTCACTCTTCAATCTTTCTGCAGTTCCCAAACATCTTGATTGTATATCACCTCTTCCACTGAACCTTTTCTGTTCTTCTTCCAGAAGACGAGCAAGAACTATACACAGCAGGTTACTTTATACTTTAATATAAAGCCTTGACTCTAGAAGTATTACTTAGGCAGAAAAATCACAACTATTATTAAAATTACAGAGATAGAGCCAATTAGGGCTTTGATCGGTGATCACTTTGCTTGTAGTTGTTATAACGTAAAGGTACACCAAAATTTCCCTGAGATGTTTTAGTTCACAACCCATGATCCAAGACATTCAAAGCAAGCTTGGCATTCCTTGCCACTGTCGGTACTTGAACTTCTTGGGCATATTTCTAGGTGTTTCTACTGAGATGAAACACTAGTCACACCGTGCATGCCCGCTTGAGGTGGGACAAGAACTATATTGCTGTATTTTTCAGTTGGGATAGTTTTACTATGGAAGTGCCAGAAAACTCAACATGTTTAAACAGTACAGAAATATGTTAACATTGGCTAGAATATAGTAGTTCAAAGATGGGGAAGCTTGAAGCTTAGCATAATTTTGAAGATCTGATTTCTTTACGCCTTGGTTTCTGTGCCTATAAGCCACATGACAGCCACATCCTTAGGATGAAATAAAGGGGACTGTCTCACTTTTGGGCCCCACATTCACGAAGGGTAATAACAGAGGAACAGAAAGTTTTCTTTTCCTGAGTTCTCTCTTAAGATGGAGAAGATATTTCCCAGACGCTTTGCAAACTTAATCTCTCATCTCACTGTCACATGCCCAGTCTCGAACGAATTTCATACTCAGGGATATTCCATACCTTGAAACTGAGGTTATCTTCCCAGTCACATGACTTTATATAAAGTGGGGGCATAGAACAGGCATAAAAGAAAAAGCTGTCATTTTGAACCACACCATCATTGTGCCAGAACCATATAACTATGAAAAACAGCTCTGATCATTTTAGCTAAAAATGAAATTGTTTTCTATTGAAATTTACCCAAAATACTAAAAAGAATACAGCAAAGAGGGGGCAATACCCCAAGTCACATGCTATAAAATATCTGTCAAATATTATGCAATTGGGGTCAAAGTAAATAAGGACATTGAGAGGTAACATGTACTTCCTCTGACCTCTGGCAAATACAGATGAGCTAAAAATAAGTGTCACAGTCCAAAAAGGCTCATCTAAGGATGTTGTGATTAGAAGAGCAAGATTTGGCTGTATATCAGACAACTGGGACTGGCTACAGGAAAAGCAGGTAATATGATTTGACAGAGATTTATGAACATAGCAGCCAAACTGCCAAACAGAGGAGACTTGACATGTATGTGAATGGAATTTCTGAAAAATAAAACAGAATATATGAAACAAAGAAAAGTATTCAACTACACAATAGAAGAAAGCTCTTCTGGAATAACTGATAGAATTGAATCTGTAGGATGAAAGAAAAACTTCAACTCAGAAAAAAAAATCATACAGAATAATCAATATCAAACTATATCCTGATGAAATTACTGATTTTTAAGAACAACAAAAAAAATGAATTTTAAGTTTACCGACAAGTGGAAAAGTAAGTTTCCAAAGAAGCAAAAATAATCAGGTTGACCTCAGAGACTTCTCTTCAGTAACATTTAATGTCACAAATAGCAGATCGATGTCTATTAAACTTCTAAAGGAAAGAAAGTATTTTCAAGAACTGGAGGAAGTTTTAAGGAAATGGGGCTTTTCTTTGGATTGAATGCTCTCAGGAAACATTAGTAATTTTGTGTTTGGGTACCCTAATAATTCTTACCTAAACGGTGAGAAGAATGATGCAAGGTTAAAGTTGTGACAGGTAAAGAATCAGTAATCACTCAAATTAGACAAAATAAGGGAATGTTTGGTCGTTTTTGTGGTTTGGACAACGTTCATGTTTTTGTCTGAAAATGGTTTTCTATGGAATTGTTCATGTCCAGTCAGCAGGAGAACGCCACGGCCTAGTTGTGAGTTCCCGGCTGGTTCCTGGTGGTCAGGGGCTGCCATCCTTTTATTCAATTGTCTGTGGTAGAAATTCACATTCATTGTGAATATACATGTCTATGTATTGTGTTTTGGGGATGCTGGTATTTCTTTGGAACTTGAATCATGCAAATAAGATTGATACTTATAAGTTGCTACAGTGGGCAAATGTGGTTCCAAGATTTCACTAGGTTGTGTGTCTGCTATTCTAATTTTATGGGTATGGGGTTTATGCCACAATAGTTACAATAATGATAGTCATAGCAATAATAACACCTGCAGTGTATCGTGTCTAATATTTACCAGGCAACACATTAGGTGGTCTAGACTTCTCTTTTACCTCTCTCAAAATCCAGTGAGGTAGGTATAATGATAATGAGCTGGGAGATAATGAAAGATAAGCTTGGAGAGTGTGCGTAACAACCCCAACATCACACACAAAATAAGTGGCATGGACACAATACATTTCCATGTCCCTCTAACCTCGAATCACATATAATTTCTGTTGACAAATGTCAATGAAGTTTTAGAAGCCTATTACTTTCTAGTATCAAAACAGAATAGGAAATGCTAAAAAACATTAGCAGTCACAGCAACAATAGAATTGGAGGTAAATTTTTGTTAAAAAAAAGTTTGGAACTGCCTCCTTCCCCATATAAGGATTTTTTTTATATGAAATTGATTGGATTACCTGATATTTGCATAATGACTTTCCTGTCATAATCTTGTTCTTTCAACTGATCTCAGCTAACTGATTTAGAATGACTTACTTTTCCAGGTTTCTAATCCTACTGTTGGGTAAAGCGAGCTGTCCACTGCTGGCCCCTTATATGGGCTAATGAGCTGGGAAGCCAAGGCAAAATCAGAGACATTTTTGGCTGACAATTCGTTTAGTAGATTTCCCTCTTTTCAGTTACCCTTGCGTAGGAACATGACATGGAAGATGCCATCTGGCCAATAAAGTTTCCCAGGAATTAGTTCACCAAGGAAGTTTCATCAGGGATAAAATTTATCCTAAATTCCCAAAAAAAGGGGCATGACCACCAAATGAGGGTTGAGTCCTTGAAGTCACAACACTTTCTCCTACCACCTTCCCAGGGTTATGAGTCTCTGATTGCCCTCTAGAATATTGGAAAAATGGCATAGCAGAGATAAAGGGTTATGTTAATTAAGGCATTATGCTCAGAGGGGAACCTGGCTTCAGAGGTCTTAGCCTTGGGAGTGTCTGGTTTGACCTGAGGGAAACCCACCCATCCTAGAGGACGATGCTCCCGCCTGCAGAGGAGATGACAGTCTGACTCCAGCCAGTTCTGAATTGAATCCCCACTTTGGAATGAACCCTTTGGTGTAGACAGAACAGAATAAGAAAAATCGACAGGAAATGAGCTGTCTCAAGACATTGTATAAACCAATCAACTGGAACGGAGAATTATTTAATACTTATTTAACTGGTTGGAGCTGATATTTAAGTGTAAAATTTTTCCAGAGGGGGAAAGTCTTTGGCACTTTTTTGTCAAGCTTATAATCCTTATCCCTCTGGGTTTCAACAGTGGCACTTCTTTCTAAGGTGAGAGATCAAGCTCCCAATCCACTGGATTTGAGGAGTCCAGCCCTTTACTAGACTTCCCTTACGGATATGGCAAAGAGTGCTTGCAAGTGCCACAAACCCATCTCAGCTGCATCCTATCACTATCAGTTGATCATTTAACCAAATCTTCACTGCTGTTTCAAAAACCACAAATGGGAATTAAAGCACAGAAAATCTAAAAACTGATATAAAGTTGGAATATGCCCATGGTCTCGACACTGTGCCCCTACAGGGTCCCATAGTGGTGTCCCTCCCCGTAAGTCATGTCCGTCTTCCCAGGTACCAGTGCCAGCCTGACCTTCTTCCCTCACTCAGTCCAAGCCCTCAACCCCTCAGGAGTTTCCCTCTCATTCCCAGACTCAGGAAGCTTCTGCTGGGGTATGACTCCTCTCACGAGGGGACAAACTTGTGACTGAGCTGTGGAGCTCAAGCTCATCCTCCCAAATTCTACTTAAAAAAAAATTTTTTTTTTTGCTTCATCTTTGCTTAACCACAAAGCTGAAATAGGTAGTTTAGCCAATCAAACAAAGGACAGTTTTCTGTTAAAGTTGAACTTATAGCTTCATCTCTAAAAGGAGTTTCAGATTTTTATTCTCACCCTGTCAAAGACTATGGCGGGTCCGGTCTCAGGTACAACATCCTGTAAAAGGAGTCATAGGCAATATATTGTTGAAATTACAATAGATGTTGTCATCTCCATTGTTAAAACAAAACAAAAAGCAGTTGATCCTATCAAATTTTCCAAGAAAAGAAAAAAATACTGATGGGTGTATTTTTTCCCTTATCTTCCTTTCTGGAAAGAAAACTTCTGTGGGAGAGTCCTTGAAACAGAATAATGTTGGATTCCTGACACTGTTATGGAATTGTATCAGTATGTTAATAAAAAATTTAAGAACATAAAGGCACTTATATTTTTTTCCTACTGGAGAAATGGAAGCCTACTTTCAATTATTTTTGAGCACATAGTGGAAGGCCCTCAGGGCCCCTACCCACATAGCAGAGGGACTGGGGTCCGGCTGTGTCACCTCAGTGAAATAAGCAACACTCAAAGCCAAGTTCCCTTGTTTAAAAATTGCCACCTCAAAACCTTCTTTTGTCACCCATCATCTTCTGACCCCTCCATTAGCCAGAAACCTTTACATTAAGTGATTATCTCTGTGCCTCACGTTTCTTTTATTTCTCTTTGAAATGCGCTTGGAGCTAGGTTTTGCCAATTTCATTCAACATGGCAGTTTATTAAAATGACCTCTTCGCTGTCTGTAGTAAGTCATTTTCTCATGCTCCTACATTCCGCTTCCCTTTTCGAGAAGGTCAGTTCTTTGTATTTACATGACTGCTTTTACACAAAACCTGGCCTTTCTTTGAAGAGTTTTGTGTCCTGACCTAGTCTCTTACCAAGAGGATGACAGCCCAACTACTCACATGTCACCCTTTAAAAAAAATTTTTTTTATTTTAGTATCTTTAATGTACAATTTCTTGAACAACATTATGGTTACTAGACCCCCTATTATCAAGTCCTCCCCACATACCCCATTACAGTCACTGTCTATCAGCGTAGTAAGATGCTATAGAATCATTACTTGTCTTCTCTGTAAATACTGCCTTTCCCACGTACCCCACCCCGACATTATGTGTGCTAATCGTAATGCCCCTTTTTCCCCCATCCCTCCCTTCCCACCCATCCTCCCCAGTCCCTTTCCCTTTGGTAACTATTAGTCCATTCTTGGGCTCTGTGAGTCTGCTGCTGTTTTGTTCTTTCAGTTTTTGCTTTGTTCTTATACTCCACAGATGAGTGAAATCTTTTGATACTTGTCTTTCTCTGCCTGGCTTATTTCACTGAGCATAATACCCTCTAGCTCCATCCGTGTTGTTGCAAATGGTAGGATTTGTTTTCTTCTTATGGCTGAATAATATTCCATTGTGTATATGTACCACTTCTTCTTTATCCATTCATCTACTGATGGACACTTAGGTTGCTTCCATTTCTTGGCTATTGTAAATATTGCTGTGATAAACATACGGGTGCATATGTTTTTTTCAAACTGGGCTGCTGCATTCTTAGGGTAAACTCCTAGGAGTGGAATTCCTGGGTCAAATGGTATTTCTATTTTGAGTTTTTGGAGGAACCTCCATACTGCTTTCCACGTTTGTCTTTTGGATGGTGGCCATCCTAACTGGTGTGAGGTGATATCTCATTGTGGTTTTGATTTGCATTTCCCCCACGATTAACAATGTGGAGCATCTTTTCATGTGCCTGTTGGCCATCTGAATTTCTTCTTTGAAGAAGTGTCTGTTCAGATCCTCTGCCCATTTCTTAATTGGATTATTTGGTTTTTGTTTGTTGAGGTGTGTGAACTCTTAATATATTTTGGATGTCAACCCCTTATTGGATATGTCATTTATGAATATATTCTCCCATACTGTAGGATGTCTTTTTGTTCTACTGATAGTATCCTTTGCTGTACAGAAGCTTTTTAGTTTGATATAGTCCCACTTGTTCATTTTTGCTTTTGTTTCCCTTGCCCGAGGAGATATGTTCATGAACCTCCACTCTTTCTTTTTTTTGAGGTCCTTCCACCCTCGCCCTGCTCCCACCACTCATTTTAGCTTTTCATATAGCTGACAGAGTCAAAGTATTGGTCCAAAATTTGTCTATAGCAATGCAGCATCTATAACCAGGACCCTTTAGCCTTTGGAAGTAATGGGAAATTTTTACTCTGTTTTGCATTAAAATGTTACAATGAGGCTTCTGCAAGGTTTCACTCAATTACTAACTTAAGAACACAGCTGACTGCATGACCTCATGGGGTTTCTTGAGTTTGCCTGTTAAATTCTGCCTTTCTTTTTTAAAACATTACCCTTATTTATATTCAGAATTTCTACTTATCATGTTGCTTTCTAGGCATGGAACTTGACTTGAGGCAGAAAACCAGAGTTAAAAATCTACCATTTATCACTCACATAATATTGGGTAAATGCTTCAACCTCCTCTAAGCCTTAATTTCCTCATCTTTAAAAGGAAGCCCACACTGATCTCACACAGATGGTATAAGGATTGAATGAGATCATGAGCCTGGACAAAGTCCTCAGGTCTGTTGATTATCATTAGACCTGAGGACATCCAACATGATGTTAAGAAGATACGTTGAAGCACATTTAGGTAGAAGCTTTAATATGTGTACAAAGTAAGTGCCATGCAACCAGGTCATTCTCTTCCCCTGTTATCTCCATCCATTGCATCTGGGAAGGCACTAAAACCCTGCTTATGTGGGTATAACAGTTCCAAAGTCTCTGTAGCAGCAGGAATTAGGGACCGCATTCTAGTATGGTAGAGGGATAAGGAGAGCTCTGTTTGCATAGCACTGGGAAATCCTTGCTCGTATCAAAGAATTGATGAGGCTAGTGAAGTTTAGGAGGGTCTAAAAGTCTCCCACTGCCCACCCCTCACTCCTACTATCTTCCCTTTGGTGGCACCACTTGCTGGATACAAAGAGAAGGAAATACCTCTATTTTGTGAAGTCAGCCATTAAACAGACCACCGATGGCGGCCCTTGGATTGGACATGGCAGCCACAAGCAGGCATTATGTTTTCACTTTCTAAGTGTGCAGGAAAACCTCTGTATGCACAGGGAAATTGACAAACCTAGAGAATATTGGGTCCCACCATTTCTCACTTTAAGCCTCACGATCTGAGACTGACTATTCAACCCCAGAGAGCAGCAGCATACTCACTCTCTAGCTTTCTCAGAGTTTGTGACACTCTTCCCATCAAAAAGCATTAATATACTATTCACAATAGATTCTTCTCTCTCAGCTTATGCCACAAATTCCAATCATGTTTAGACCCAGAAGGCATCAGCATTACCATAACTTCTGAAAATGATCATTTTATACCCCAATTATGTGCTAAATACTGTGCAAATACATATGCAAAACACAAGGATTATCTCATACGGTTGGAATCCTCAAAGAGTTTGCATTTTAAATGGACAGGTAAGAAAAATGTAAAAAAGTAAAGAAGGGAGCATAAGTTCAATGTGAGTGGTCAGTACAGAAGATTAGAGACAGCAGAGATCCTTGTGGGGTTTGTGATCGCAGCACAGGATCGTAATTCCCCTTTGCCTCCCCCACAGCATTCTTTGCACCAACCACCGCCCAGCAATTCCTTCTTTCTCTTTATTTTATTTTGTTATATTTTATTTTTTATTTTTTAGGATATTTCTTTTACTGATGTTTTAAAATTGAAGAATAGCTTATACACAATATTACACTGGTTTCAAGTATACAACACACTGATTTCACAGTTACATGTATTATCAAATGCTCACCCCAAATGGTGTAGTTACTGTCAACATAGAAAGGTGTTAGAGAATCATTGACTACATTCTCTGTACTGTACTTCATCCCTGTGACTAATTTATATTATGATTGAGGTTTTGCGCCTCATTATCCTTTTCACCTGTTTCACCCACCCACCCCAACCCCTGCCCCATAGTACACACCAATCACTTCTCAGTGTCTGTGAGTCTACTGCTATTTTGTTCATTTTATTCCATTTGTTTTTAGATTCCACATATAAGTGGAACCATATGGTATTTGTCTTTCTCCACCTATCTTATTTCAGTTAGCATAATGCCCTGTAAGTCTATCTATGTTGCCACAAATGGCAGGATTTCTTTGTTTTTAAGACTGAGTAATATCCATTGTGTATACGTACCACCTCTTGTTTATCCATTCATCTATGGATGGACACTTTGGTTGCTTCTTTATCCAGGCTATTGTAAATAATGCAGCAATAAATATAGGGATGCATGTATCTTTTCAAATGAGAGATTTTGTTTTCTTAGGGTAAATTCCTAGAAGTGCAATTACTGGTTTGTGTGGTATTTCTATTTTTAGTTTCTTGAGGAACTTCCATACTTCCCTCCACAGTGGCTGCACTAGTTTACATTCCCACCAACAGTGTAGGAGGGTTCCCTTGTCTCCACATCCTCACCAACACTTGTTATTTTTTGTTTTTTTTGATGGTGGCCATCCTTACTGGTGTGAGGTGATATCTCATTGTGGTTTTGATTTGCATTTCCCTGACGATTAACAATGTGGAGCATCTCTTCATGTGCCTGTTGGCCATCTGAATTTCTTTTCTGAGAAAATGTCGATTCAGGTCTTTTGCCCATTTTTTAATCGGGTTATTTGTTTTTTTGTGTGTTGAGGCATATGAGTTCTTTATATATTTTGGATATTACACCCTTTTCAGATATATCATTTATGAATATATTCTCCCATACTGTAGGTAGCACTTTTGTTTTGTTGATAGTATCCTGTGCAGCTCTTTTGTGTGATGTATTCCTACTTGTTAATTTTTGCTTCTGTTTCCCTTGCTGTGGAAGACCTATAAAGAAAAAAATTACTCATGCTTATGTCCAAGATATTTTTGCCTATGTTCTCTTCTAAGAGTTTTATGGTATCAGGTCTTATATTTAGGTCATTAGTGCTTTTTGAGTTTATTTTTCTTTATGGCATTACACAGTAATCCAGTTTCATTTTCTTGCATGTAGCTCTCCAATTTCCCAACACCATTTATTGAAGACACTTTTTCTCCTTTTATAGTCATTGTTCCTTTGTTATATATTAATTGACCATATATGCATCAGTTTATTTCTGGGCTATCTATTCTGTTCCAATGATCTATGCATCTCTCCTTGTGTCAACACAGTACTGTTTGGACTACTGTAGCTTTGCGTATAGCTTGAAGTCAGGGATTGTGACACCCCCAGCTTTGTTCTTCTTTCTCAAGATTTTTTGGGGTCTTTTGTGGTTCCATATAAATTTTAGGATTGTTTGCCTAGTTCATTGAAAAATGCTGCTGGCATATTGATAGGGATTGCACTGAATCTATAAATTGCTTTGGGCTGGATAGCCATTTTGAGAATATTAATTCTTCCTATCCATGATCACGAGACAGATATACATTCATTGATGTCTTATACAAGCCTTTCACCTCTGGTTAGGTTTATTGCTAGGTATTTTGTCCTTTTTGATGGAATTGTTTTCTTGATCTCTTTCTGCTAATTCATAGTTAGTATATAGGAACACAGCAGATTTCTGTATATTAATTTTGTATCCTGAAACTTTGCTGAACCCAATTATTAGTTCTAATAGATTTTTGGTGGAATCTTTAGGGTTTTCTATATATAATATCATGTTGTCTGCAAATAGTGACAACTTAAATTCTTCCTTACCAATTTGGATGCCTTTTATCTCTTTGTCTTGTCTAATTGCCATGGCTAGGACCTCCAGTACTAGGTTGAATAAAAGTGGTGAGAGTGAACATCCTCATCTTGTTCTTATCTTTGAGGAAAAGTGATCAGCTTTTTGCTATTGAGTATGATGTTAGCTGTGGGTTTGTCATTTATGGCCATTATTATGCCAAGGTACGTACTCTATATACCCATTTTGTTGAGACTTTTTATCATGAATGGATGCTGCATTTTGTCGAATGCTTTTTCAGCATCTATTGAGATGATCATGTGTTTTTTATCCTCTTTGTTCATGTGATGTATGATGTATCATCCTTGCATCCCTGGAATAAATCCCACTTGGTTATGATGGGTGATGCTTTGGATATATTTTTGAATTCAGTTTGCTGATAGTTTGTTGAGGAATTTTGCATCTCTGTTCATCAGGGATATTGGTCTGTAATTTTCTTGTTTTGTAGTGTCTTTGTCTGGTTTTGGTACTAACATGATGATGGCCTCACAGAATGAGTTTGGAAGTATTCGTCCCTCGTCTATTTTTTTTAAAGTTCAATTTTAACACTAAAGAAAACTATCAAATAATAAGAGAAGGGTATAAGAGAGGAAGACAGAAACAGAGAGGAACTACAAAAGCAACCAGAAAACAATAAAATGGCAGTAAGTACATACTAACAATAATTAATTTAATGTAAATGATCTGAATGCACCAATCAAAAAAACAAAGGGTGGAAGAACGAATAAATCTATATTCTGCCTACAAGAGACTCATTTCAGACCTAAAGACATACATAGACTGAAAGTGAAGGGATAAAAAAAATATTTCATGCAAATAATAGGGGGGAAAAAAGCAGGAATAGCAGTACTTTTATCAGACAAAATAGACTTCCCCCCAAATTTTTGTGTATCTAATATAGGATTTAGGTTTGTGATTACCATAAGGTTTGTAGATAGTGTCCTAAATATATAACAGTCTATTAAGTTGGTGGCCACTCTATTTCAAACAAAATCTAAAAGTACTTCTTTTTTCTTCTTCCTCTTCCTCTACCCTTTGTATTAGATATCATAATCTGCATTTTTTGTGCATCCCTTGACTGATTTTGTGTATAGTTGATTTTATTACTTTTTTTTAACTTCATACTTGCTAAGTTAGTAATTGGTCTACTACATTTACTATGGGTTTATTTTCACTGATGAAAACTATTTAGGCTTAAGAACATTTCCATTTACAGAAGTCTCTTTAACATGTCTTGCAAGCCTGGCTTAGTGGTGGTAAATTCCCTCAGCCTTTATTCACCTTGGAAATTTTTAATCTCTCCTTCAAATTTGAATGATAATATTATTGGGTAAAGGATTCTTAGTTGAAGGTCCTTCTGTTTCAATACACTAAATATTTCATGCCACTCTTTTTTGCCTGTAATGTTACTGCTGAGAAATCTGCTGATAGACTTACAGGATTTCCCTGATAGGTAACAGTCTTCCTTTTGCTTATTGCTTTTAATGCTCTCTCTTTATCTTTAATATTTGCCATTTTAATTTTTATATGTCTTAGTGTTGTCTTCCTGGGGATCTTTTTGTTAAGGTCTCTCTGCCTTTCCAAGACCTGGGTGTCCATTTCCCCCCCAGATTGAGGAAGTTTTCAATAATTACTTCTTCAGAGAGACTTTCTACTTCCTTGTCTCCCTCTTCTCCTTCTGGGACCCCCATTATGCAAATATTGTTTTGTTTGGAGTTGTCACACAGCTCTCTTAGCATCTTACTTTTAGAAATTCTTTTTTCTCTCTATTCCTCAACTTGGTTACTTTCCTGTTCTCTATCTTTCATCACATTGATACTTTCCTCTACTTCCAGAAGTCTACTATTCATTCCCTCCATTGCATTTTTCATTTCAGTTTTCGTATTCTTCAGCTCTGAGAGGCTCTTTTTCATATTTTCTATCACTTTGTTGAAGTTCTCACTGAGATCATCAATTCTTTCCCCAGTTCGGTGAGCAGCTTTATGACTGTTACTTTGAAATCTTTATTGAGAAGACTGCTAATCTGTTTCATTTGGCCCTTTTTCTGGTGTTTATCTTGTTCTTTTTTTTGGAACATATTCCTTTGTGCATTTTGTCTGGTTTTATGTGTTTCTTTCTTTGTATTAGATAAATCAGCTATGTTTCCTGGCCTACCAATTAATGGCTTAATGAAGTAGGTGTCCTGTGGTGCCCAGAAGCTCAAGGCTCTTTACTCCCCAGTGACTGGTTTTCCTTTGTAGTCGAGTCTCTGTTGTTTTTGGTGGGCTGTGAGTGAGACCCCCTTCCTGCCTGTCTGCCAGAAGAAGCCGATCTCTGTCAACAGAGGCTGACGGCTGGCCTCTGCGTGCCCTTTGTGTGATATGAGGGGCTTCTCCTGGGATTTGTAGTGAGTGGGGCTGCCCACTGACAGTCAGCCAGCAGTGATGGCCACTGCTGGGCCAAGCAGGCAGGGTGGGGCAGGTGTGTAGGGATGTGTTGCAGCAGGGCTGAGCTACCAGTGAGGAAGCTGGAGAGTTTAGAGCTGGCTTCTGCATGTGCCTCATCAGTTGGGCTGAAGGATGGCTGAGAAAGCCTGGAAAGCATCATCCCTCTACCTGCCAGGAAGCAAGCTGGACTGCTGTTGGGCTAGGTGGAATGAGGTGGGACAGGTGCACAGGGAAGTGCTTCCAGGCTTAGCCGCCTAGGAGGGAGATGGCACATTTGGGACTGGCTCCCAAAACACCCAACCAATTGGTCTGATGGAAGGCTAGGGAAGTGTTCCCCTGCAGTTTCTCCTCTGGAGAGAGTTCCTCCAACCCCTGCCCTCTGGCACACTTCTGATGCTGGTAAATCTTTCAAGTCGCTGCCTCTGTGTTGAGTCTCAGCAGAGCCGATGTAGCATATTCGTCCTACCCAAGTAACAGGAGTCTCAGTTCCCCAGAGTGCTCCAACTCTCCCTAGTGTCCAGCCTTATTGAACAACAAAGTCCAACAAAATGTGGACTCGTGTTCCCAGAGCAGATCACTAGGGCCAGGTGTGTAGAATTCCTGTGCACTGATCCCCTCCCCACTCTGTTCCTCTCCCTCTCACTTGTCGGCTGAGATGAGGAAAGGTCTTGGGTCCTGATCAATCCTTCCCCTTTACCCTTCTCACTGTGGTCTTCTCTTCTTCATCAAGTATAGATGGTCTCATATGAAGTCTTCACGTCATTTTCAGGCTAGTTTTATTTGCTGTAGTTCCTTCCTTGGTGTGTACATGGGAGGAGGTTTTTGCTTTGCCTTCCTACTCTGCCATCTTTTCTTCCAGAGTCAATCTCTTTCTTTGTAGTAATGTCTTCTTTTAGTAATAAGGCTGACTTTATTTAGGATAAGACTCCCAGATAGAGACCACATTTCTCAGCCTCTCTCGCAGGTACATGTGGTCATGTGTCTAAGTACTGTCCAATCAGATGTGAATGGTAAATGGTGAGTGCAACTTCCAAGTTACACCTTTCAAAAGAAGCTACCTTTTAGTCTCTTTTGCCTTTACTATAGGCTGGAACATGGACCTCTGCCTTTTCCCCTTAGTAAGACTCTTACTAAATGCCACATGAATCATCCCAGACTTCCTGCCTACCTCTAGGCTACTACATAGGAGAGGAAAGTAAATCTCTATCTTATTTGAGTTTTTAAATACTTTGGTTTCAACACTGTCGGGACTTCCGGGAAGATGGCGGCGTGAGCAGGGCGGCAGAACTCTCCTCCCAACATTATATTTATCTACGAAAATACAGCAAATACAACTATTCCTAAAAGAGAGGCCAGAATACACAGGAAAGCGCACAGCGTGCAGCTACACCCGAGAGGACTCGGCACCCCAAGAGGCGGGTAAGATATGGAGCCGCGACCCAGTGGGACCCGAGCCTTCCCCCACCCCAGCACACCAGCGGGAGGAGAAGATTCAGAGCCAGGAGGGAGTGAAAGTACACCCCGCAAAATAACCAGCCCCGGTGATCTGCGCGGGGTGCACTGACACACATCGCGTGGTGTAGTGGAGATTGGAGAGCAGAGGGTACAGGATCTGAGCACGGAACATGCCAGGGCGCTTGCAGCCAGCTCCAGGGAAGTAAAAAAAAAATCACGTGCTTTCTTCAGTGGTCTTAAAGACACAGGAGCCCAGTAGAGGAGCCAGATCGCCCCGGCACACTCAGGCCAGCAGGTTGGGAGTCCTGGGGAGTTTCGGACCCCGGCGAGAGCTATAAAGGGCCCTGTGGAGGGTGGTGGCCACGGCTGTGGAATAGTGGGGCAACAGCACCACCTACAGCATCCCCACAGAATCTACTCCCAGTGGGCGTTTTTTTTTTTTAGTTTTTTGTATTTTGTTTGTTTGTTTGTTTTTTCTTTTCTTTCTTTTTTCTTTTATTTTCTCTTTTTAAAGTCTTAAAGAGCCCAGCTGACACACGTGGCAACTACCAGCGACCACTTCTATAGCCATGAAAAGACAGAGGAATATGGTTCAAACTGAAATCAACCAGACAACCCCAGAGAGGGAGCATGAAGGGATGGAAATGCAGTCTTCCTGAAAAAGAATTCAGAATAAAAGTCATAACCATGCTGACGGATCTACAGAGAAATGTGCAAGAGCTGAGGGAGGAAGTGAGGGAAGTGAGGAAAGACAATGCAGAAATCAGACAAGCGATCGACGGGCTTAACAGCAGACTGGATGAGATGCAAGAGACTGTTAATGGAATAGAAATCAGAGAAAAGGAATACAGAGAAGCTGAGGCAGAGAGAGATAAAAGGATTTCTAGGAATGAAAGAATATTAAGAGAATTGTGTGACCAATCCAAATGGAACAATACTCGCATTATAGGAGTACCAGAGGAAGAAGAGAGAGAAAAAGGGATAGAAAGTGTCTTCGAAGAAATAATTGCTGAAAACTTTCCCTCGCTGGAGAAAGAAATAGTCTCGCAGTCCACAAAAGCCCACAGATCTACCAACACAAGGGACCCAAGGAAGACAACACCAAGACACATAATAATTAAGATGGCAAAGATCAAAGATAAAGACAGAGTATTAAAGGCAGCTAGAGAGAGAAAAAAGATCACCTACAAAGGAAAACCCATCAGACTATCATCAGACTTCTCAACAGAGACCTTACAGGCCAGAAGAGAATGGCATGATATATTTAATGTTTGGAAACAGAAGGACCTTGAACCAAGAATATTGTATCCAGCACGATTATCATTTAAATATGATGGAGGGATTAAACAATTTCCAGACAAACGAAGGTTGAGAGAGCTTGCCTCTCATAAACCATCACTACAGGATATTTTAAACGTACTGCTCTAGAGGGAAGCACCCCTATGGCTAAAAAGATGTCACTAGAGAAAATAAAATCATAGCAAAGAAAGCAGACCATCCAAATACTAACTAAAGGCAAAGAATAAAACACCTAGTATATAAAGAATGGGGGAGGAAAAATAAGAAGGAAGAGAAATAAAGAAACATCAGACAGTGTTTACAATAACTTAACAAGAAAGTTAAGTTAGACTGTTAGGTAGTAAAGAAGCAACCCTTCCCTTGGTAACCACGAATCTAAAGTGAGCAATGGCAATAAGTACATATCTATCAATAATTACCCTAAATGTAAATGGACTGAATGCATCAATCAAAAGACACAGAGTAACAGAATGGATAAAAAAGCAGACCCATCTATATGCTGCTTACAAGAGACTCACCTCAAAACCAAAGATATACACAGACTAAAAGTGAAGGGATGGAAAAAGATATTTCATGCAAACAACAAGGAGAAAAAAGCAGGTATTGCAGTACTTGTATCAGACAAAATAGACATCAAAACTAAGAAAGTAGCAAGAGATAAAGAAGGACATTACATAATGATAAAGGGGTCAGTCCAACAAGAAGATATAACCATTATAAATATATATGCACTCAACACATGAGCGCCAGCATATGTGAAACAAATACTAACAGATTTAAAGGAGGAAATAGACAGCAATGCATTCATCTTAGGGGACTTCAACACACCACTCACTCCAAAGGACAGATCAACCAGACAGAAAATAAGTAAAGACACAGAGGCACTGAACAACAAACTAGAACAGATGGACCTAACAGACATCTACAGAACTCTACACCCAAAAGCAACAGGATACACATTCTTCTCAAGTGCACATGGAACATTCTCCAAAATAGACCACATACTAGGCCACAAAAAGAACCTCAGTAAATTCAAAAATATTGAAATTCTACCAACCAACTTCTCAGATCACAAAGGTATAAAACTAGAAATAAATTTTAGAAAGAAATCAAAAAGGCTCACATATACATGGAGACTTAACAACACTCTCCTAATTAATCAATGGGTTAACGACCAAATCAAAACAGAAATCAAAGAATATATGGAGACTAATGACAACAACAACACAAAGCCACAACTTCTGTGGGACGCAGCAAAGGCAGTTCTAAGAGGAAAGTATATTGCAATCCAGGCCTATTTAAAGAAGGAGGAACATTGCCAAATGAATAGTCTAAAGACACAATTACTGAAATTGGAAAAAGAAGAACAAACGAGGCCCCAAGTCACCAGAAGGAGGGACATAATAAAGATTAGAGAAGAAATAAATAAAATTGAGAAAAATAAAACAATAGAAAAAAATCAATGAAACCAAGAGCTGGTTCGTTGAAAAAATATACAAAATAGATAAACCTCTAGCCAGACTCATTAAGAGAAAAAGAGAATCTACACACATAAACAGAATCAGAAATGAGAAAGGAAAAATCACCATGGATCCCACAGAAATACAAAGAATTATAAGAGAATATTATGAGAATCTATATGCTAACAAGCTGGAAAACCTAGAAGAAATGGACAACTTCTTAGAAAAATACAACCTTCCAAGACTGACCAAGCAAGAAACAGAAAAACTAAACAAACCAATCACCAGCAATGAAAATGAATCGGTAATCAAAAAACTACCCAAGAACAAAACCCCCGGACCTGATGAATTCACCTCTGAGTTCTACCAGACATATAGAGAAGAAATAACACCCATTCTCCTTAAAGTTTTCCAAAAAATAGAAGAGGAGGGAATACTTCCAAACTCATTCTATGAAGCCAGCATCACTCTAATACCAAAACCTGGCAAAGACCTCACCAAGAAAGAAAATTACAGACCAATATCCCTGATGAATGTAGATGCAAAAATACTCAACAAAATATTAGCAAACCGAATTCAAAAATACATCAAGAGGATCATACACCATGATCAAGTGGGATTCATTCCAGGGATGCAAGGATGGTACAACATTCGAAAATCCATCAACATCATCTGCTACATCAACAAAAAGAAGAACAAAAACCACATGATCATCTCCGTAGATGCTGAAAAACATTTGACAAAATTCAGCATCCATTCATGATTAAAACTCTCAACAAAATGGGTATAGACGACAAGTATCTCAACATCATAAAGGCCATATATGACAAACCCACAGCTACTATCATACTGAACAGCAAGTAGCTGAAAGCTTTTCATCTAAGATCAGGAACAAGACAGGGATGCCCACTCTCTCCACTGTTATTCAGCATCGTACTGGAGGTCCTAGCCATGGCAATCAGACAAAACAAAGAAATACAAGGCATCCACATTGGTAAAGAAGAAGTCAAATTGTCACTATTTGCAGATGACGTGATTCTGTAAATAAAAAACCCTGAAGACTCCACTCCAAAACTACTAGAACTAATATTTGAATTCAGCAAAGTTGCAGGATACAAAATTAACACACAGAAATCTGTTGCTTTCCTATACACTAATGATGAACTAACAGAAAGAGAAATCAGAAAAACAATTCCATTCACAATTGCATCAAAAAGAATAAAATACCTAGGAATAAGCCTAACGAAGGAAGTGAAAGACCTGTACTCTGAAAACTACAAGACACTCCTAAGAGAAATTAAAGAGGACACTAACAAATGGAAATGCATCCCATGCTCTTGGCTAGGAAGAATAAATATTGTCAAAATGGCTATACTAGCTAAAGCAATCTACAGATTCAACGCAATCCCTATCAAACTACCAACAGCTTTCTTCAATGAACTGGAACAAATAATTCTAAAATTCATATGGAACCACAAAAGACCCCAAATAGCCAAAGCAATCCTGAGAAGGAGGAATAAAACAGGGGGTATTATGCTCCCTGACTTCAAGCTCTACTACAAAGCCACAGTAATCAAGACAATTTGGTATGGCTCAAAAACAGACCCACAGATCAGTGGAACAGAAGAGAAAATCCAAACATTAACCCAAACATATGCAGTCAATTAATATTTGATAAAGGAGCCTTGGATATACAATGTGGAGATGACAGCCTCTTCAGCAGCTGGTGTTGGAAAAACTGGATAGCGACGTGTAAGAGAATGAAACTGGACTACTGTCTAGCCCCATACACAAAGGTAAACTCAAGGTGGATCAAAGACCTGAATGTAAATCGTGAAACCATAAAACTCTTAGAAAAAAATATAGGCAAACATCTCTTGGACATAAACATGAGCGACTTCTTCATGAACTTATCTCCCCGGGCAAGGGAAACAAAAGCAAAAATGAACAAGTGGGACTATATCAAGCTGAAAAGCTTCTGTACAGCAAAGGACACCATCAGTAGAACAAAAAGACATCCTACAGTATGGGAGAATATATTCATAAATGATGTATCTGATAAGGGGTTGACATCCAAAATATATAAAGAACTCATGCATCTTAACAAACAAAAAGCAAATAATCCAATTAAGAAATGGGCAGAGGACATGAATAGACACTTCTCTAAAGAAGAAATTCAGATGGCCAACAGGCACATGAAAAGATGCTCCACATCGCTAATCATCAGAGAAATGCAGATTAAAACCACAATGAGATATCACCTCACACCAGTGAGGATGGCCAACATCCAAAACACAAACAACAACAAATGTTGGCGAGGATGTGGAGAAAAGGGAACCCTCCTACACTGCTGGTGGGACTGCAAATTAGTTCAACCATTGTGGAAAGCAGTATGGAGGTTCCTCAAAAAACTCAAAATAGAAATACCATTTGACCCAGGAATTCCACTCCTAGGAATTTACCCTAAGAATGCAGCAGCCCAGTTTGAAAAAGACAGATGCACCCCTATGTTTATCGCAGCACTATTTACAATAGCCAAGAAATGGAAGCAACCTAAGTGTCCATCAGTAGATGAATGGATAAAGAAGAGGTGGTACATATACACAATGGAATATTATTCAGTCATAAGAAGAAAACAAATCCTACCATTTCCAATAATATGGATGGAGCTAGAGGGTATTATGCTCAGTGAAATAAGCCAAGCCGAAAAAGACAAGTATCAAATGATTTCACTCATATGTGGAGTATAAGAACAAAGAAAAAAACTGAAGGAACAAAACAGCAGGAGACTCACAGAATGCAAGAACGGACTAATAGTTACCAAAGGGAAAGGGGCTGAGGAAGATGGGTGGTAAGGGAGGGATAAGGGGGAAAAAGGGGCATTACAATTAGCAGATGTAATGTTGGGTGGGCACGGGGAGGGCTGTACAACTCAGAGAAGTAGTGATTCTATAGCACCTCACTATGCTGATGGACAGTGACTGTAATGGGGTTGGTGGGGGGGACCTGATGAAGGGGTAGTTTAATAACTATAATATTACAGATGTAATTGTAGATTAATGATACCAAAATAAATTATAAAAAAAAATAAATAAATACTTTGGTTTCTTTATTATAGTGGCTTAAACTGTACCTGGTAAAAGGAAAGTTTCATGATGAAATGCCTTGAAGGGTGACTAGGATTTAGATTTTTAAAAAGGGAGTAGAAGTGAGAGATGAAATGGGAAAGAAAATGTGAATCCCTATCTGAAGAAAAAGTAAGGGCAAAGATGTGGTCTTTGAATGACTAAAAGGAAAAAAAAAAAGGCATGACATTCTTGTGGAGAGCTGATCCATCAATTTTGTTGAAGCTGAAGGTGGACATGCAGGAGAGGTAAAAGACAAAGTTCAGGTTGGGTGTGGGCCAAACTGTAGAAGCATTTAAAGAAAACCTAAGTACAGACATGACTCATTTATTGTGCTTCACAGTTATTGTATTTTTTAAAACTTGAAGGTTTGTGGCAACCCTGTGTTGAGCAAGTCTATTGACACCATTTTTCCAACAACATTTGCTCACTTTGTGTTTCTGCATCACATTTTTGTAATGCTTGCAGTATTTCAACCTTTTTCATTATTATTGTATTTGTTATAGTGATCTGTGATCAGTGACTACAAATGGCTGAAAGCTCAGATGATTAGTAGTTTTTATCAATAAAACATTTTTTAATTAATGTATATGCATTTTTAAGACATAATGCTATTCCATATTTAATAGACTGCCGTACAAGATAAACACAAATTTACATGTGCTGAGAAACCAAAAAAATTCATTTTAGTCACTTTATTGTGATATTTGCTTTATTGTGGTGGTCCGGAACTGAACTACCACTCTCCCTGAGGTAGGCCTGTAAAGCAAAACTCTTCACATAGGAAATGGGACCAATGTTTTAATAGGAAACTGTGTGCATAGCCCTACATGGCCAAGGCAGCTGGCAGAGATATCCTAGGAGGGTTAAGAACAAGTGTGTCTGAACCTGGATGGAAAGGAAGAGTGGATTCTTAGGAGACATTTGCTGGTCTTGGTGACTGTTTGGATACGTAGATGTGAGATTTGGAATCTGATGATTGGAAGATAGTGATATGATGGAGAAGGCAGTTTTAAAAAAATACACATGCAAAGGAAACTTCCATTTCATGTACTCTTAGATGGTAGCAATGCATCTATGAGGAAATATTCAACAGCAGAAATGCAAAATTAAAGCTCTGGGGATCTGTGCAGGTTGGAGATATATAATTAGAGGCATCCAAAAGAGAGATTAAAGGCATAAGAAAAGGGCTTACAGAGAGGTAGATGGAAAACAGGAAAACAGTGTTATTGAAGGTCAAGGGAAGATTTTTGATAAGATAGGGTCTAACTAGATGTGGTAATAGGTGAGAGGGAAGGTAACTATAGAGATTAGACTTGGCTCCTGGGTTCATGTTCTCTATCTTTATATCATCATATCTATCTTTACTTAAAATCCTTTTCCCTGAAATCTGTTCTTTATTTCTTTCTGCTGCCAAAACACTCATCACATCCTGCCTTGATTTACACAAACTCCTTCTCATCGGCCCTTTCTCATCAGCTCCCTGCTCCCATCTTTGCCAAGTGTTACTGCCAAGTCCATTTTCCTTTCCTGCTGTTCAGACTATGTTTCTCCCACTCTGCTTTGGCTTCTGTTCACCTTCCAGCATCCCCACGACTCTGCACCTGCTTACAATTCTTCCTCATCCTTCCTACACACCCTGATCCCACTCTTTCCTTTGGCTCTGTCATCAACTCTGGCATCTTAACCTCAGAGCCAGGCACTCATAACTTTAGACCAACACCTTGTCATCCTCCCCCACAGACCTCCCACATCGTTCACATCAACACAGCTCCTATTTCTGACACAAAGAAACCCAGCATATCCTCTTCCTTTATGAAGCTTGCTAGCTCTAATAACTGTATGCTGTGTGCTGCTTTCCCCCAGAGTGTACAAGAGAGTATTGCTTGTACTGTACTCTTTTCTGTCCCTATTACCTCTAGGGCCTTATATTGTTTGTTCTGGAAGAACATGATTTCATTACTGTCAGATGATTTCTGTTCCCTGTAAAGCACTTGTTGGTGTTACCTTGGGATACTGCATAAATAATACAAATTTTACAATGCCTTTTTGATGAGAGGGCTTAAACCCAACCAGGTTGTCCAAAAGCACCTGGAGTTTTGTCTCAGTAATGCCTGGAAAAAAAAACAAACTGCATCTGTCAAGAAAAGGGAGAAGATTAACATACAGAAAGGAAGTTTTGATGTGTCTCTTGTCCTCAACAAATCATTCATACACACAAAAAAACATGTCTGAGTGAAAAAGAAATCAGTGGGCATTATAGGAAACTGAGCATAAAATCCTCTCAATTACAGCAGCATTTCTCAAGGATGTATCTTACTGTCATCATATAAAGCAACAATTTGCATTACTACCTTTGAACATTTGCTCATGTAAGTTTCACTTAGCAGAAATACTAATGTCCTTCATTTTGGGGGAAAAATACCCACTATAGAGCCTAGAGGATTGATTTCAAATAAGATCTATATTTATAAACATATAGACAGGTAAGAAAAATAAAAAACTAGTATATATTTCTGTAAGAGCACTATTTAAATGATTGTTGCATAATCCTAAAATTTTTCTATCCAAGAAAAAAAATTCTTGAATACCTTTCATTTACTTAACTTAAATGCACTTGATATTTTCACAAAATGTGGAAGATGAATTCAAAGAAACATATGTTCCTTTTTCATGTGTTTTATTTCCTTTAAATGGTAAAAAAAAAAACCGCACAACCTTGATATTCAACATCCAAGCTCATTTTCAACAAGAATCAGAAAACTGTCAAAGACAAACTACTTTCCATCATATAAATGACTTGGCCACAGATAATATTTTATACAAACCTCAGAGCCTGAATAACCATGTGAAATGGGTTCCAAGCTTTCTGATCACAGCAGTGATGGGTTATGAATTGCAAAAGGATTGTCCTCCAGAAAATAACAAAATAAAGACCGGAGAGTAGATTTAAAATAAAGTGAAACTGAAATAGAAAAATCACATCAGTTTTAAGAGATGAAGAAGACAGACACAGAGAGCATATAGATTATATTAGAACCACTCTGGAAAGAAAACCATTTTGAATTGAAATGTTATGCATATGTTAATAGATGGAAATTGGAATGTATTTCAACAGAATGAGTAATGTTACCTGCTTCATTCCATGTCAAGTCTAGATTGTAGAAAACTATGGCCAACTATGTTTATCACCCACCTCATCACTTGCTGCTGGCCCAGTTATGCCCACAATCCTGGTCATTCTTAGGAACTCTTAAGCTCCTGTATCCAAGTCTTAGCTGTGTAATATGAGAGTGAATTAGGAACTGTTATGGAAGAGAAAGTCTAATTAATGAGATCTTACATTTCAGTAGGACTCAAGGAAACCCAGATTAAAGCATAGACTACCTCATCTATGCAAGGATCAACGATCATCTTTAAAAAAAAGCCAACAATAAATGAACTCCAGGAAGGCATGGGCAAATATGGTGAAGACAGGAAACCAGGAGTAGGAATTTCAACACTAAATCCTTTGATATGTATTCTCAGGTCAGTTAGTTATTCTATATGTATATGTGCACACACACACATATACACAAACACAGCCCTGACTCTCACATGTTCCTGCACACAATTCCAGCCTCATCTACTGCCACTCTTTTCTCCTTTCTTTACACTCCAGCCCAGCTAGCCTTCTCTCGGGATATGTCATGTTCCTTTCTGACTCAGAATCTGCACAACTGCATCTCCTTCTATCTAGGCCCTCCTCCCTGTTAACCAGGGTAACATCTACTTGGGCTTTAAGACTCCTTAAATGTCATTCCCCTACTATGGTTTCACAGAACCCTCAATATATTCAAACTGGTTGTGGTTAATTGTAATTTCTGTGTCTTGAGTAAATGACATACTCCAAAAGAAGAGGAATATTATCTTTTTTGATTTTTTGTACAAACTATATTTCTAGTGCCTAGTATAGTACCTGGATCACAGGAATAGCTCAGGGAATGTTTGCTGACTGAAAGGATGATTGAAGAATTCTTCTGATTAGTGGGGTGTTGTATGAACACTTCACAAAATCCTGCTGTTGCATATGCAGGGACCAGTGCCTTGGGGACTAACAGGAAGGCCTCTTGCTGACACATAATTGCTTGATTTTATTTACTTCCTGGATCCAGATGCAAACTCCAAGGCTTTCCCTGTAGATATTTTGGTGACCAGGAAAAGTAACAGATGCCTGGAATTTAAAAGCAGATATAAACTAGAAGAGGCCTCTGGCCTAGTAGAGGGAAGTGACTGGCCCTATTAATCTTTGATGGTGTGCAATGTAGACCTCATGGTCTCCCACACACAGACTATAACCAAGTGGCAAATGACAGAGGGTCTTCATGAGACTTGGAGTAATTTCATGGAACTCTGAAACATAGTATAATCTACTTCAATATAAGGTTTGTTGATTATTTTAACCTAAAGCAGTGTGGTCACCATACTTAAGAGAGGAGCCCCTGGTCTTGGGAGTACTATGATTTCAAGAAAGGCCATCAAGATGGGTCTGGACCAGTAAAAGGTCCAAGTAATACCCAGAAATCTAAGAGGGAAAATGCTACTATTGTCAAGATGCATTGCTGATTTGCTGTGTGTTATACACTATGAAAGCCTAGCTCACTCAGCCCTGACTCCTCCAGTCAGTCCTGCTCTAAAGTGTATTTCTCAGTTGGTGTTGTATCAACATTCATGCACACTTTCAATATTGTTCCAAAGACCACCCATACGTTTGGGAAATATTGCACCTATATTACCTTCTTGAAGAGTCACAGTGTGTATATCACACTGATGGGAAGCCCTATACTGAGGAAGTCTTCAACTCATTTGACCATGAAAACTTATTCTGCAGAAAACATTCATGTGCCAATCAGGCTAGCCTTAAGAAGGCTTCTGTATCAACCTCTAAACCTCAGAGGCTGAAAATAACAAGGTTTACTTCTCTCTCATGCTACATATCCACTGTTGGTTGACTGGAGATCCTGTTCCATGTAGTTCTCGCTCTGGGATCCAAGGTCAGAGCAGTCACCGTCTAAGCATTTCTGGATGCTCTAGCAGAGACAAGGTAAGCTCTGCATGTTTTCACAGTGATATGTGCTAGCCTGAAAGTGACACTTGGAATTTTGGCCTACAACTCATGATCCTACCACATACCTGGAAAAGTAGACAACCAGAAATATTCAGTGAGCCGCACTGACAACTAAACCTGTTAACCTGACTGAACATCAGTGGTCACTGAAGTACAGTGGACATCCCTACTGTTCATAGTTTTAAAAAGAAGGATGGATGATAAGTACTATTTGAGAATGTTGAACACTTTTGCTAAACTTGCATGACCATACTTAATCAGAAATAATAAGTGGAAGGATGATTTTTTTCATACTTGTCTGAGGGGGAGGAGAGGTGTCACAAAAAAACTATTCTTTTGGAAGATTTTATTAAAATAATTTCTTTTCACTTAAAGTCTCTAGTGGAATTCCCACAGCAGATAAAAAAATAATTTTCTAGCCAATTCTTCATTGTTTCTTTCAAATACAAATGCTTAAAACAGAAAGCATGGGTAACTCTAGGCAGCCAATTTCTAGGCTACTAGAGAGAGGTATGCCATAAATGCCCATTTACAATGTTTTCACAAATGTGCAAAGTTAATGCTATCATCAGATGAATTCCATAAATGAAAGCAATAAAGTTGGCCTAGAGTTTGTCTAAATAAAAAGTTAAATGTATTTTGTGCCACTATCATAACCTCTCAAAATTAATTTCTGATGAATCTGCTAAACCAAATGATCTGATGCTTTGCTTTCTTGATTGATAACTGCCCACAACTATATCACATAGTGACACAGCACAAAAAGGCAGTGATAATATTCAGAAATGAGTACCTAGGTTTTGAGATGTTATTGCCTGCATTCCAAGCACAGTGAAGGTACTTATCAATAGCCATTCAAAAGCCTTTGACTGTTTTTCTGTGAGAAATGAAGGGCATGTTAAATTCATGTCATTTATTCAGCCACCTCCAAGCTCCTCCCCAGTCTTCTTTATATATCACCTATATACAATCATAATGAAACTACCTAATACATATGAAATGCTTTGAGCAATGCTTGGCACATGGTAGTCACTGACTAAGTGCTGGTTATTATAGTTATTATTACTTCATCTCTTACAAGTGCTGCTTTGTGTGTTACATGCCCTGCAGAGATTCTAAAGTATGATTGCTCTAGCAAGTTCAGTCCAGTGCTCTCAGTGGGATAAAGTCTGATATGCAAGGCACATTTTTCTTGTTTGGAACAGAACAGGAAAATCACCTTAGAACTGATCAAATTGTGTTTAGAAGACTCCGTGTGTGTGTCTCTAGATAAATGCTACCAAGTGATTATCTGAAATAGTAAATGTTGAGAAATAAAAATAATTCTTGATAATTACCACCAGAAAGATGCACTGAACCTAAACAGCCCCTTCTCATATTGCACTACGTTCAGACTATGGTAAATCATGTACAATATTATTAAACTATTTCACTATATATTTTATTTTTATAATAATGCATCTGATATGCTCTAATCTCCTTTGTTTTGTTACATATCATCTGTGTATCATTCATTCCATTCACCCAAAGCACCATCTTCACGTCCAGGTATTTTTGTGGATGACTCTTCAAGAGAAGTGGTATCGTTGTATTTCACTAAATTCGGCTCAGATTGTATCTCAGTTCTTGAGGCTTTTGTCCCGCAGAAAGCCTTGCTTGCCACGCTGGGAGAATAAGCAAAAACAAAAACAAAAACAAAAAAAATCTCTTATGAAATGAAAACTAAAACTAAGATTTATATTAGGTGTCTAGATACAGACATGCCTTTTTATGCATGATTTTAGTTTGTGATGCATTGTGATAGCAGATGAGCCCTCAGAGGGACATATCAGGGTATAATGCTCATATAGGTATTAGAAATATTCTCATTCTCATATCAATGAGTTAGTAGGTTACAGTAAGTTTTAGAGTTTGGACAATACAAAATTCATTCAAGAAACTTTTTTTTTTAACGACTATTCTGTAAAATAGTAAAACTGCATTTTAAGCTCTCTAATGGCTTGGAAGCAAGTCATAACATTAGGTAGCCTGAACTAGGATGGTGGATAGAGGAAGGAAGGGTTTTGGATAGTTTCAAGAACCATGTGGGAGGCATCATGAATAGGGCTTTGGATTCACTGCAAAAGGGAAGGGCAGACAAAGAGGATGTCAATCAAGAATGATGACTAAGTTCCAGTCTTTCACCTACCAGTTTATAATTATGAAGATCAGTATAAAGATCACGAATATACAGATAATAACTCCGAAGGTCAGCACAAACACTAGGACTGCATCAGTTTCTGGTCGGCTTGATCTTCTCATCTGCAACTCTAGAGAAAAACACACACACCCGATGATTATTACTACTGAAAAAAAAAAGAAATGGAAATCTGAATTGAAAGTTTATATCTGAAAAACAACTCTATATAAAAATACAGAAACAAATATTGGGAAGAGTGATTAATGAACTTGTTCTGCACGTTGGAAATGTCCTTTCCAAACACACCAGAGTTGAAGAAATTTGACAATGAACAGCCTGGATTCCCACCACTTATATACTACCTTCAGCATTTTAATATCCACCTATCCAGCCTTCTATCAATCCATTGATCCATCTTATTTTTTTTGATGCATTTCAACATAATTTGTGCCCCATCCTTCAGAGACAACTACTGCCCTGATTTTCTTTTCCACCATAGATTAGTGCTGCCTTCATAGGAATGGAAGCATACACTATTTATTCTTCTGCGTAAGGCTTTTTTACTTAGCATACATTAGAGATTCACTCATATTGTTGCATGTACCCACCGTTTTTTTTTTATTACTAAGTAGTATTCCAATTTGTATATTCATTGTCCTACTGATGTCACCTAGGCTGTTCCAGTTTGGGGCTATTATAAATAAGCTGCTATGAACACTTCTGTACAAATCATTTTGTGAACATACATTGTCATTTCTCTTGGATAAATACCTGTGAGTGGAACTGCTGGGTCATAAGGTAGGGGAACACTTAGTTTTCCAAGAAACTGTAAGATCTTTTCCCAAACTGATCAGACTGGTTGGACATGTTTTGTGAATTTTCTCTCCCAGATTTTGGCTTGCCTATTCATTTTTCAAATGACTTCTTTTAATGAGCTGAAGTGTTTAAATTTTGATTAAGCCTACTTTATCAATGTTTCCTTCTATGGTGATTGTTTTCTAAGTCATATCCAAGAAACCCTTGCCTCCTCCTAAATCATGCAGATATTCTCCTATGTTTCCTTATTAAAGCTTTATGGTTTTAGCTTTTACATTTAGGACTATGATATATTTCTAATTTTTGTATATGTTATAAGGCAGGGGAAGCTCTTTCTTTTTCTTTTTCATACAAATATCCACACACCACTTTTAAATCAAACATTTTCTCCCATATCTTTCTGTTCTTTGGTGAAATGGGTGAAAAGCTGATTTACATCATGTATTACTTGTGAATTATATAGTCTTCGTATGGCTTTCCTAAATCACAAAATTATAAAAGATTCATGTGGGGGAAGGACTAAAGAGGTCATCTGATGAAGCTACTGAATTATACAGATAAGTATACCAACATTCAGAAAGGTTTAATGATTTGTGCAAGCTTTATTTTATATACTTTAGTATTTTAATTTTGGTAAGTACCACTCTATCAGAAGTAGTTTCCTGTATGGGCAATCTCAACTGCTTATTTGTCTGGATTTTCTTCCTACTCTTTAAACACCACAGAGTATAATTTTTCATTTTCATTGCTAATTCTAGAGCTATAAATTCAATATAGTGATCTCACTAAGTAAGTATGTAGAGAAATTACATCGTATTTACATTCCAACATTGTTGGATTTTAAAAATGTTTTTATTTTTGATAATTTTAGATTTATAGAAGCAGTGGGATTTTTTAAGCTCAAATAAAAGACACCTTTTAGGATTGAAACCTGAGAAGGAGAAATGCAATATTCCTTTCCATTTATCCACTATTCTGCAATATTAACCAAGAGTAGGTAGAGACTAGGCATACGAAGATTTTAGCTCATTTCAACTGTAGTCTTCTTGAAAAGATTGCTTAGATTACTTTCAGATATAACACAAAAAACACAAAAACAGGCTGCATTTCCTATTGAAATTTTCTAATGAAGGTTGAGTTTCAGTGTTCTCTTTTCATAAAAACTAATATTTGTATTGGTTTCCTAGGGCCACCATAACAAAGTATCACAAACTGGGTGACTTAAAAACAATGGAAATTTATCGTCTCACAGATCTGGAGGCTAAAAGTGAGTACAAGGAGTTGGTAAGGCCGTACTCTCTCCTGGGATCTGGGGAAGGATGTTTCCTTTCCCCTTATAGCTCCTGGCAGCCCCAGATGTTCCCTGGCTTCTGGCAGCATCACTCCAATCTCCATTTTCACATGTTATCTTCCATGTGTCTGTGTCTTCTCTCTGTGTGTCTGTGTGCAAATTTCTTTCTTAGAAGGACCCCCGTCATATTGGGCTAAAGGTCTGCTCTACTCTAGCATGTATGACTTTATCTTAACTGAACTGATTACATCTGCAATGACCCTATTTCCAATACAGTCACTTTCTGAGGTTCTGGGAGTTAGGACGTGAGTATTTTTTTAGGTGGACACAATTCAATCCATAATAATGCCTAATTATTGAAAGACACCTGTTGTGGAAATGAAAAATCTAATATATAAGGGGATGGATGGGAAATTTTCATTAAACCATATTATTGTGTGGACATTTATAGCCAAAACATTTGTTTGATGTCTAAATAGCCAAAAAGGTCTGTGGCAGTGGTGTACCCAATTGTCATTTTTAAGAGAAACTAATACCAAAGTGTTCTGAAAACATTTTGTCATTTAACCAGTGCATGTAGTGAGTTGGCAGAGCTTTCCCACCAGTCCCAGGCTGCTATGAGAGAGAAGTCAACTCTGTTTCATTTAAGTGCTAACATTTAGGGGTCTGTCTTCCAGCCCTTAGCTCACAGACTAACAAATTTATGTTGCCTTCTAATCATGGGAAGAACTAACCACTCGTCAGTCCTAACAAGAGCCAGGCTGTGGGGAGAAAAACTGAGAATGACTCCTGAAACCTTTAATATACTAACTAGGGCTCATGGAAATATTTTTTCTTGATAAAGTTTGATCCTTTTTCACTTTTTATAGCACTTTATTGGAATTATCCTTCTGATAGCACCTGATGTCCTAACATAGGAGTGAGATTATTAGCTTTCACCATAACAATGCTTTTAAAGATACTAAACAACATGTCAAAAAAACTATAAATGTTTTATTATCTAAAACCATCCCCTGAAGAGTTTGTTTCCTTTTCAGTAAAGGGTGTTATGTTGTATGGTATTTCAAGACTACAGCATAAATTTTTTACTTGTGATTGAAAAAAGCTTCAAGAAATCCATGAACTCCCTTAAAATTACAGATGCCTTTTGGCATGTCTGTACATGTGGGCATTTTTCTGGGAAAAGCTTCCTGAGTCTTGATTAGATTCTTACAAGAACTGAGACCAGCTCCCCTCCCCAACTCTTAACAACACAGATGACAGTAAAAATGGCTAAGGGCAGTCGATCAAAAGGATATAGTCATTTGGATATATCAGACATCACAATTTAAATTGAAAGGACATGCATATCGATCCATTTTGCAGGGGAAGCACAGTTTCTAACATATAAAATTATGCTCAGGACAAAATTTGCCTTTTGTGACATATATTAAGAACTGCATTGTTTCATCAAAAAAATATTTTCTTTAAATGAATAATTTTTAAAGAGACATGATTTTACATAATGTTTCTTAATCTTTTTTTATGACTTCACTGTACCAAAATTTTACTTAGCATTCATGGGAACTCCACGTATCCATTTTCACTTTTGTGACAGAAGTAAAAGAATATAATTCAAGTTAGAGGACTGTTCTTTGGAGATACTTCAGAAATAGAACAGGTTCCCAAAGTGAGGCACATCTGACTCTATGTGAAAAAGAAATTAAGACTACCTTGTAGAAAAGTCTAAATAATATAAACCAGTGGTTCGCAAAATCAGATGTGGTCTCTGGGCCAGCAGTACCTGGGAACTTGTTAGAAATGCAGTCTTGTGCCAGTTCTACCGGATCTACTGAATCAGAAAAATGGGGTTGGGGCTTGTTGCAACACAGATCTAGTCCCAACAGAGCTAGAGATCTGTGTTTCAATAAGCCCTCCAGGTGATTTTGATGTTCTTTAAAGTTTGATGTAACTAAACTAAAACATGACTGGGCACTTACCACTTGTTGTATAGACTGTGAATTTAATAGATGCTACTATTTCATTATTCTCAAAGGTGTCACACTCAAAAGCCAAGGGGTGAATGTCCCTGGTTACTTCTAGGATTGCTGAATCATGGGAAAGTATAACGGGTTGCTATTTAAAAAGAAAAACAAAAGTATCAGCATTACTCATGTAAAACATAAGGTTGGAAGCAATTTATTTCCCATACCAGAAGAAGAATCACTGTCCATCTGTCTAGGACAGGAATTACACATGTGCGTTTAGAATCAGACAATCCAGACATCCAGGACCAAGCCTACCATTTCCTGCCTGTGTCACCCAGGACAATTTACCCTCTGCATCTCAGTTACTTATCTGTAAAATGGGTATAATAACAGGAATTACCTCAGAAGTGTTATGTGGGTTAAAAGAAGCTAGCACTCCATGTATTTCCAGCACTTACTCAGCCCTCAATTAATATTAGCTACTATTACCATTATACAACTCCTCTGTTATGCAAATGAAACCTTCCTTCTAAAATAGAATACTCTATACAAAATAGATGTTTCTAAATTCTGATAATAGCTGACCCTAAGAGATATATCAAGTCTTAGCCTCATTAATAATGGAAAACTATAAAATCCTAATAATAATAAAGTTGTATGGTTTTAACTTCATTTTCACAAATTGCTTTTAAAGAGGAAGTGTTCTGATAGTCATCAAGCACTGGGAAACCAATTGTATTACTCCCTAGAAAGCACCAAGTTACATACATTCATTACTCACTTGGTCTGGCTTGAGAAGCTTCCAAACATACTTGAAACGATTTATGGGAGATGTATGACTACATGCCAGTCTAACACTGTCAAGACTTTCTGAAATTGGCTGGCCCCCTGAAGAAAAGAAAAATTAAATGCATATAGACCATTAAGCACTTTAAGTTGCTTTATACATAATGCTACTTTTAAAAGCTGCTTTTGATTTTAGAATCAATTATGTTCTGGAAGTTAGCAAAGTTATTATTAAGAGTTTGAATGTAGAGGAACAGAGAGGAGTGATGAATGCAGATAAAGTCACCCAAAGAAGCAGGTGGGAGACCCATAGCTGTCTGCTGCTTCTTCAGAATAAATTGTGGAAAAGAGATACAGCTGGGAAATCAGCTTAGTGAGCAATTAAACTTTGAGATCTGAGTGGCTTCCAATTTACAAGTTAGGGACCCCCTTAAGGATAAGGAAATCTCATAGTAGTGTAGTTTGATATAGAACAGTTCTCAAAATTCCCAGTTTAAGGTTTATCAACCTACTCACAAAATGTCGACCAAAGTCAAAAGCATTCCACTATAGGACAGCCTTGGCCACAGACCCTGAGTACAGTAAGGTTCCAGTGTATTACACAGAAGATATGTTAAATTTTAGACATCAATGAAAAATTCATAACAAAAACAGAAAGTTACTCAGAACTAAAGCTGTTTAAAGAGTTTTACTAAGATTTCTTTCAGTATTATCTCCTTGCAGTCATGGCAACCTGAGGTTAAAGACATTTCCCCAGGGTAAACTCTTGCCCTCAGTATCCCTCCAATACAGAGACAACTTACAGCCACAATCTACTGGTGCACGGCATTCTTCCACCCGTAAAATACACTTGGATTCACCTCCAGGGCATCCATTTGTTAGTATAACTTCTCTAATACCAACACCTTTGGTAAAAGAAGTCAGCAAATGTTAAGAAAAACTAATTCCAGTGTTTCCTTATTCATCTAGGTCTTTTAAATTCAGGATGACAACATTTAGACATTTTTTTCGGCCTCTCATTTTGAATTATTTCAAAAACAGCATTTCCCAAAGTGAGTTACATGAAGCACTAGTTCCTTTAGTTGTTACCATAAGAAAGAAGATTCCATGATTATACACTTTATAAAATGATACATTAAATAAAATTAAAGGCAACTCTTAACTATGGACTTTGGGGAAACTTTTAATATGCACTATTGTGTGTAAACTTTCATTGATCCAAGATGTAAATTTTTTTTACAACTTTTGACATCTTTTTTTTACATTTTTTTAACATCTTTGAAATTAGAATGCATCTCAGTCAGAACTGACAACATGTCAGAAATTGGCAACAATTTTCCTTTCCAGAGATGCGTAAAATGTGCTTCTTAGATGTGATTAAATAATAGGAGGGCACATGATTTCCCACATTTATTTGACCATGGAACTTTTAGAAGTGGGGAGGGCAGAGCTTTTGAAGGGAATTCCAAAACCACATTTTAACATAAGTGATTCTTTTTAACATTTACATTGGTAAAGTCTCATATTAAATACAGCAGGACAAACTATTAATGGAATCTCCATTTCTAACAGGATACTGTCTTTAGAGTTGCCACACTTTTTTGTAACAAGAAATCAAGTCTTTACTAACTGATCACAGATCTCCACTGAGTATGCCTTTCATCACAGAACTGAGGGAGATGATAAATGCTGGCTCAGCATCATGCTGGACATGTTCTGTGATAAATGACCTGTGGTAAGACTGTGTAGTCACAGACGAAGGAAGAGTGCATCTTGACTTCCTCGTCTACCAGATTCCCTCTTTCAGGCCCTACAAGATATTAATCATAAAACCCTTTCTCAAGGCCAAGAGAAACTTGGGAGTCTACAAATGGCTTACAACAGAACTTTTCAACTTCAGAATGCATGCAAATCACCTGGAGATCTTCTGAATATGCAAATTTGATTTGGTAGGTCTGGAGTGAGTCCTGAAAGTCTGCATTTCTAACAAGCTTCCAAGCAATGCTGGAAGGCGGTCTGTGGACTAAACTTTGAGTAGCAAGGAAGAGGACCCCATATGAGATAAGAAGATGAGAGGCTGGAAATGGAAAAGTCTCTTTTGATTAAGACAGATGCCTAAGAATGGCTGCAGTATGGCTCCACTTGTATTTATGAAAGCTGCCTCTCCAGAAGCACAGCCTTATTCTGAAATGCACAAATATTTTCCAAATAGGTGTTCATAAATTTTTTTACTTAGCCAAATACAGTTCATTGCTATGATATATGTAAGTACGATTTTCTCTAAGTCCAAGTAACAGCTAGAAATATGCCCGGGTATTCCAGGATAACTTTTGACTGCTAAAACATTATTATGGGAGTTCAACAGAATTTTCACTAATGCATTTTTTCCTTCAAATAGTTTTAAGTTGAAAACATTTAAAAATATTTGAAAACTACTTTACATGTGAAATATTGCCTTTTCTGGTTTATTTTTTCCCCTTAGGATTTAATACCATCTGATATATTATGTTTATATATTACTTATCTCTTTGCCCCTATTAAAATATACACCCCTTGAAGGCAAAGAGTCTCCTCTGCTTTGTTCACTGCTCTATTCCCAGCACCTATAACAATGCCTAGCACATAGTAGGCAAAAAAATCTACACACACACAAACAAAAAAACAGAAAAATAATTTGTTGAATGAATATAGTTTCTGAAACACATCTTTAAATAATAAAGACAATATAAATTACTAAAGTTGTCATAAAAATAATTCTCTACCTGTGAAAATCTCTCAAATAAGCAGCAAAAAAATGCAAATTGCAAATGAATAATCACAGGTTTATTACACAGATTCCTTTTATTTTTCTGACTCTGATTGTGTAAGGTAAAAAACAGGTTTAAAAATATCTCAACAAATAGAAAGTTGAATCATAGTTGCCAGGAGTTGGGGGAAGCTGGGAATGGGGAGTTAGTGTTTAATGGGAGAGGTGGTTTCACTTTGGGAAGATGAAAAGGTTCTGGAGATGGATAAAGGTAACGGTTGCAGAACAATGTGAACATGCTTAATGTCACCACATTATACATTTAAAAATGATTGAAATAGTAAATATTATGTTAGGTATATTTTACCAGAATAAAAAATGCTACCTAAAGGAGAAACACTCAAGTATAATTTTTAACCAAGAAAAAAAATCTGATCTAGATTTGCATGGATTTTCTGTCTTCTTACTCTCTGGATTTTGTCTTTCCCCACATCATTTTTTTTTCCTAGGCAGATTCTGCTTGGAATAAACTTAATTTCATTGTGTATTATCTATTGTCTTCTCAGCATGCTACAGTGTTCTCAAAGTGGTTCTTAAAAGACTGTCTTCTGACCAGCAGCATCAGCTTCATTTGTGAAGTTGTTTAGAAACACAAATTCTTAGGCCTTTCCAAAGGCCTAGTGACCTAGAAACCCTGGGGTAGGCCAGCAATCTGTGCGTTAACAAGCCCTTCAGGCATTTAGGGTAAACACTTAAGTTTGAAAAACACTGGTCTATTAGAACATGTGTATGGAGCCTTAAGCCCACCCCCGTGTTGTAAGAAATTTTATGTCCAATTTCTATTCAAGGAATGATCAAAATAAGTAATAGTCTTTGAATATTATCTTCCCCAGGAAGCCAATACCTCTTTTCTCAAAGACATGACATATGAATTGGAGAAATGTAGAATTTAGAATGGACTATTACAGATAAGTAAATTTCCTGACAGATTTACCAACAGAATGTGGGAAGACATCTGTGAGATAGAGAAAATCTTACCAAAGTAAGGTGGTTTATGTGCCAAAAAATTATAGGGAGCTGGCTTAAAATAAACCTTAGAAATGTGAACTGAAAACATCCTACCTTTTAAAGCAATCAGTTTGAGTTTTGTGTATAAATTATAGTTACTAGAAACAGATATCAATGAGAGATAAGTGAGAGTATACAAATTACAAATAAGAATTCCCACAATGTTTTTACCTTCCCTCCCCCCAAAATTACAATATTATTTATCTGCTCTATGCTACTTACCACATGTAACGGTGCACATCCCAAATTCTACTTCTTTGACTACTGTCGTATTTGAAACTAAACATAAAGTGCAAAGATACATTATTTAATCATATGAAAACTTTTGTAAGTGAAAAACTCCTATTTGGGGATGGAATACACAAGCACTTATTGTATGGGAATCTGACATTTTTTTAAGTTTTAATAAATCAGAAAAGCAATTCCGTTCCTAGTACGTCTATTATTGTTTAAATCAAAAGAGGCCTAAACCCTTAAAACAGTAAACTAAATTAGTTAATAATTTGCAAAGATTTGTATTTAAACCTTGTATATAACTTTAAAATAATTTTTTCATCAGTTTAGTACACGGTGAGTTAAAGTTCTATAGAAGATCAGAAAAACACAAAAAAGTCTGCTAATTTTAAGGCCTATTTTGTCCTGTTTTCTATTTTCCAAAAAAATTAAGTATATCATTTCCATCTGAAAAGAAATCTTTATACTGAGAGTTCATTGAAATTATATGTTACAGATTGGTTCTACTTATTCCAAGGTTAAGATGGGAAACTATTCCTAAAAATTTATTTCAACACTTATTTTAGCAGGATAATCTAGAAGTACACAAGCATTTTATAATAATACAATACAATAAATATTGCTGGTTTTAAATCACATGTGTTTTTCTAATCATTCTGAAGTTTGGCATGAATTCTACTTGCTGTAGTGTATAACCAATTCTTCATAGCAGACTAGAACTAAAATCTTGACACAAGAAAATACTAAATGAGTTGTTAGAGGACAATTTTTAAAAGGCACTGTATCCCGAGGCAACAATATTACATCAGAGTACATCAGACTTGGAGTCCAGATTGCTGCTTCTACCACTAATTAGCTGTTTTGAGTTTGAGCAAACTACTTAAAACTCTTTCAGGTCTATTTTACCCTTCTGTAAAGTTTCGACAGGAGGACCTTTCTCATCTGATTACAGTAAGGATTACATGAGATAATGTGTGTGAAAGCATTCTATAACTTATTTAGTGTTATAAACATGCTTAAGATATAACGTCATTCTCATTTTCTACTTATTTCATATAATTCTAAGATTTTTTCTGATTTCGATTACTATAATATTTTCATAAACACTTCTATACTTACAAGCACCAAATACATGCCTTGAATACACAGTAAGCACTTGATATATATATGTTAAGTAAATCAATATTGACTTTGTTAAATTATTTGGACTATCATGATGACCAATTTTGAATTAAAATTTTTGCTTGAAATGCTTGGATACTTTCTGCTGGCATATTATGAGATATAAATTAAAAGCCGAATCCTGAGCATAGAAAACACGGGTGGCAGATTAAGTACTAGACTCTTTAATGTAACCTTTTCCAAAACTATTAAAAAATAATCAGCTATTCTATTCACTACCTATGCTATTTTTAGAAAATTAAATTCTTTTAAGAAAAAAATATTTAATCAGATGGTATATGATGTCCCTTTTGGTCTTGAATGCCCATTAGATCATACAATGACTTTCTTTTTTAATGAGAATCCTAAAATGGTGGGTTGGGAAATTACATGAATCTGGACTTCAGTGTGGTATTTGTCAAAATTTCCCATTACATACCTTTGAATATAAAGGGAGAATATAGCCTGAATGTTAGTTAAGTGTTTTGCATAACTTGTTAAATAGTTAAGATCCACTGAAACTATTTAATTGGTTGGTGTCAATGTGGAAGGGGTGTTGTGTCACAGACCTCTGTGCTATTTAACAGCTTTTATTACTGACTTGGAAAAGATTGATATAATGCCAGGTGAATTTGCAAAACTAGGAAGGACAGCAAACATGTTTGAAGATAGATCAGAATCAGGATGGAATAATGGGTAATGAAATCTTAGAGAAATAAAAAGTCCTGCATGAGAAGTCCAGCTGAGAAGTCAACTGTCCCCCAAATACTACATAGGGAGCCTTAATTTTATAGAACAATAGGTGAAAATGAGTAGAGAGTTCAATAATGAGTTCAATAGGAGTCAAGAGTCTGATGAGGAGGCTTCCCTTAAAATCTACTGGATCTTAGACTGTGCTGATCGAAGAGTGGTATCCCACAATGACGCAGATAATGATCCTGCTTTTCCTGTTCTGACCAGATCCTGGAATGTTCTCTTCAATTTTGGATAGTACACTTTAATTGTTGGTATACACCATCAGAGTAGAATTTTAATTTTTTTTGAGTTTCTTTTTTGAGAGTTGATTTGTAAGGTTGATATTTCATGACTTTTATTCTTTCTTGGAGATCTTCCAAAGAAAAAGAGAAAAAATAGTTATATTTATATAGGATAAAGCTCATTTTATAGAACTCATTCAATTTGGCAATTATGTAGCTTTAATGTTGGTATAACTAAGCCCTTAGATTTATAAAAGGCATAAGGATTATTAAAGGCATAAAATGTAAAGTAGTATAAAAGGTATAAGTCTAACGTGACATTTAGTGACCTTTCCTGTGTTTTGAAACATGTTGTTATCATCCATAAGGATGGATTGCATCATTACTCATCAGTTATCCCCAACTGTGTTTTCTAAAAAGACTTAAACAATAAATGGAAGAATGTTTGGAATTGCCTAGAAAGATGATGTAATTGTGAAATAAAGCATAGGTATTGCAACATGTTTTCTTACTGCTTTGCCTAAAGTATTGCATCATCTTTCAGGAAGATATCAAAGAAATCTAGAGGCACCTTTCCTGCAGTCTATTTTCAGCTTTCACTGAACACAGTTGAGATTTTAGACTTTTCTTTTTACTATAATGGTAAAGAGAAGAAAACTGACAAGAAATTTCACAATTATTGGATGAATCAGAAGATGAGCAAAGACCACAGCACTTAAGATGCTAATAATGATGTTGAATTGATTGCATAAGCAAAATGAGTGACAGCTGATATCTTAGATGAATATCCTAGATGAATTTTCTCTAACTCAGGAATCAATAAATGATCATTATATTTCTAAGAATGAAAAGTCTGTGTGATAGTCTCATCCAGTTATTTAACAGAAAGGATTTGATCCTGAAATATTTTGTGAAAATAGTCTGGACCATGCTTTCCTTTTTAAATTGTTTATATACCAGAATCTACTTGATAAGGTTTGTAAATGGACAAATCATGATGACAGGTGTGTATATACAAAGATGACTGAAAGAAAATAGATGATGTAGATATGAATAAAATTCATTGGAACTACTCATTCTAATTAGTGTTTATAAATCTAAAATGAAAGTGTTTTGCAATTTTGGAGCAAAGAGGACACCAGTTTTCTCTTCAAAAAAGTGTGCCTTCAGTTTTCAAAAGTACCATGTTTTGACAATGCAAGTGCAAATAGAACCAGAGCCGTGATAAGCTAGAACTTTTTAGACGTGTACTTGAAATCTAGAATCGGTATTTACAAGGTGGATACTTTCCTGATTCATGCATAATAGTTAATGAGCATTTAGTTGTATTCAAAGTACTTTTACCATTTAGGGTTTTGCCTCAAAACCAGGAAATACGGAGTAAAAATTTGGGGTTTTCCATGTTTAAATTCTTATTTAATTTTCAAATAAATCTTCACTATCCCTTTCTTTTTTTTTTGTAAATCATTTGTAAAATGCCTTAAAAGTAAAACAACAACAAAAAAAGAGTCCATTGGTAGTAAATGGTGATGACTGTGTTTCCATACACTGAGGGTTAAGAGGGGCTTTGCTGTATTTTAATGATGGTTCTGGAAGCTTTCAGATTTCAGACACCTGAGATTGTTTAAAGTTCTGGATTCTCTCTCTCCCCAGGTAAAAGCAGCTGTGCACGAAATTGTATATATAAAATTCCAGAAGGTACACAGACTCCCTTAAATACACAGATGAGGAAACTGAGACACTGAGAGAGTAACTTGCCTACATTTGAATTTGAATCTAAGGCATTATAACTCCATCACTGGGTTTAGCCTAAACTCACGTATTAGCATTTTACAGCTAGAACTATCCCTTTGCCAATTTAATACTAAAATTGTCAATTCAATTACTTTTAAAACCAGAGTTAAAAACAATAGCTACTCAGAACATATTTTTCCCTAGTCTTTTTTTCACATATCCAGTCAGGGACCTTTCCAAGCTCTCCATAATGTAGTGTTATCAAGGCAGTACAAACCTCTAACCCACCATTAACCTCAGATAGTCATTTGCTTTCTGAGGGTCACTATCTGTTATTTGGAAATAAAGTCTTATAAATGCAGCACCTACTCTACATGTATAGGAGACATAAGACTGCGAAGGATGTTAAAAGAATCTCAGCTGGGTCGTTTTTGGGGAAAGGAATCATTCTCCTTTAGATGGCCACAAACCTACAACTGACCTTTTACCTACCAACACATGGGTTACCAACGATATAACATGTACAACTTGTCGAGTTTTATTACTTAATGAGCCAGCAGAATAAGGCAAATTTATGTACCAAGCTTAGGCTCATTCTCCCTTGGTTAACACGAATTACCCAACAATGCTACTAAGTCGGATCCCTTCACGGGTGTTCCCTATCGCCGCTGCTTCTCTGTGGTTCGAAGTCTAACCGACAAGCTGCCCCATGTCAACATGCAGCTGACATGCGGCTTCTGAGCAGGTTTGCCAGCATATTGCTTTATCTACGTGTGTCGCAGAAGAGGATTCCAACTACACTGAATTCCAACCCAAAGCACAAATGTGGAAAGGAGGAAGACCTCAAGAATTTGAAACTACAAAGGGCAAAAAAATCTACAATGGGAAGGAACAGCAGAACTGAAACGGGAGTCAAAATAATTCTCCTTGGTGGGACACTACTCTCCGACTCCTACCCCTTTTAAGATGAGCATCCTTTTCCTTGCCCAGAGCAATATTTAGCGGTATTCTTGTACCCATTTCTATATATGTGCTTCTATTTGTCTATCTTGCTGTGTGACCTCGGAGATTAACACATCTTTCTTCGAGGCCATTAGGTATCAATTTGGGGCTGTTTGCGAGAGAGGTCGACAGATGTTAACAGGGCTAATTTTCACTGGCCTTGGCCACAGATCAGGGCCTGGCCTCCCCTGGTGCCTCCAGCCCCCCAGGGCGTCTCCCGCCCTCACCGTCCTTCCCTGCCGCAGCCCGGCCCTCGGGGTCCGCCTCGCTGAAGTCCCGGGTCCCACCCGCGCCCTCGCCCTCACCCTCGTCCGCGCCCTCGCCCTGGTCCTCGCCCGCGTCCTGGTCCTCGCCCGCGTCCTGGTCCACGTCTGCGCCCTCGCGGGCCGAGCCGGGATCCTGGACGGCGGGGTCGTTGGTCCCGCAGGCGGCCCGGAGGCCCGCCAGGAGCAGCCAGCCGAGCGTCAGCAGCATTCCGGGCGGGCAGCGTGCGCCCCCAGGGCTCATGGTTCTCGGGCCCCGACGGCCGTCCGAGGCTCAATCGCAGCCACCCGCTCCTGACGAGAGGTGCTTCGGGAAAGGGAGCCCCTGGCCTCAGAACCCCCGTGCCGCGTCCCGGCAACCATTGAGGCGTAACGCCTCGTCACCATCGCGGGGCCCGCCGCCTCGCCCGTGGCGCCCCCAGAAGGGCGCCCGCCGCCAGTGCCACGCCTCGGGGGCCCTTCCGACGACCACGGGGGCCGCGCCCCCAGCTTTGCAGCGGCGCCGTCGGAGGCTCGCGTTTCCTCAGGGAGCAGCCCGCCAGCAGCTGCAGGCCTCTCGCATTCACCTGCTTTGCTCTAAAAGGCGCTGGGCCTGTCTACCTCCACTGCCCTCCAGACCAGATCCCTAGACCCTGAAGCAGTCTTCCTGTGACTTCGTTTCAAAGGCCTCCTGCAGAATGTCCAGTTCGGCGTGTGTCTTGGACCTTTGGATTCGTCACACCTTAGCAAGTGTGGTGCCCCAGACTAGAGCCGTACTTGCAGGCGAGGCTTGATTTGTAGAGCGTCTAGGGCGAACTTTCTTTCTTTGATCTGAACACTGTTAATGCAACTCCAGCATGTGTACATGTTAAGATTTTGTGCAGATCTGTCAGCTCTGTGTGGGGCTTTCTGGAGCTAGATGGGGGCGGGGGAGAGAGGAAGGGAGAGGAGAGGATGCAACTTTGGTCAAGCTAGTTCTTTAACATTCTGTATTTCGATAGCTGGTGTTTTTAGAACCAAAAACGGAACTTCCCCTTTGTCCCTGTTAATTTCTGTCTTCCTGCTTTCGGCCTACTTTTTAAGCTTCATGGAGATTTTTTTTTTTGAATCTGGATTCTTTTTTCTTAACGTATTAGGTGTTTCTCCCAAGTTTGATTTGGGAAATATGTTTTCTTCAGGTCACTATTAAAAATGTTTAAAAAAAAAGGTCAACTGGACAAGGATAGACCCCCTAAGAGGTCATTCACTGACGATGATCCACCGATCCACATCGATTTAACCCGAGAATGAATTTTTTTACCAAAAAAGAGTCCTTGTTTTTTTTTACCAAGGATGAATCAGACTAGAAGCAAGAATACCTTGGCATTTCCACTTGAATCAGTAGAAAATTTACAGGTAAGTGTAACTGCCCTCTTAATTGCATTCAGGATCAGTATGTTCAGTTATGTCATAGAAAGAAATGAAATTCGATTAAATTCCTTCCATTGATGGTGTTAATTTCAAGAAGTCTACCCTAGTTAATTTAGAAATACAATCACAGACTTTTTGAGTCAGAGAGAAGCTTGAAAATCATCTAATACTCCAAGTCCCTCATTTTTAAGTGAGGAGATTAAGAACTGGAGAGATTAAATGACTCACCCAACATCATCCAGCAAATTATTTGCAAAGCAGTTTCTCACCACCACATCTCCTGAATGCTCATTCAATGCTTAGTGAGTCATAGCATTTCAAGTTAACTTATCAAGATGCATTCAGTTGGGGTAATTGTAAATCAAGAGTTCAGGCACGGAAAACAAGTTAAGGTTGACATTTTTTGATCCTGTTAATCCAAGTTTGATTTGATCTAATAGCTACGGTGTGGTAGTAAGAGCATATTGATGAATAGATAGTTTGATAGATAATATCTGGGATTTGAAACAAAGTTCATTTGGTTATGTTTCTACATAGTATTGTCCCATGCTTTGAAGTTTAATGTTGTGAAAGGTGAAATGAAACGGGGTCACTTATGTCAAGGGGCTTTAAAATGGACTTCGGGGGCCAGTAAGGAGATGGACCTTATGCATGTCCTCACTGGAGGAACCATGAACTTTTGAATTAGGCCAAACTGCCAGTATTCCAAGGACTCAGCCTAAACACATGCAGCTTGTTACTGCAAGTGTAAATCAGGGGATGGGAAATCCCGGGGCAAAATACCTAGCTGAAACCGAAATCAGTCAAAGGAGAAATAAAGTTTAAAACCCTTTATTGCTTACAAACAGCCATCCAGCATCTCTCTCTCTCCTGTTGTGGCAGAAGCAAGCGAGTATTTCCACCCCCCACCCCAACCTCCCAGGTCCAGATAAGCCGTAGCTCGACCAGGTAATTACCCACTGATGTGGAGATGATCTATTTCTCTCCACCCCTTGGAAACACCTGTTGATATGGAGCTGCACTAAAACCAGGTGAGAGATTCTGGAAAATACTGCAGTTTTACCCACAAGTAGGAAACTTTGCTTGGCAACTAAATACAGTGAGTTAAGATTAGATTTCTGCCACCAACCAATTAAAATCCTTTGTAAACAACATATACAAGAATTCTCTTTTGTCTTTAAAAACTTTTGACTTTTGTTCCCAGGGTATGGTGGGGTATACAGTTTGGGTTGCTGGCTGAATCTGTGCTTCCCAAATGGCAGTTCTAAGACCCCAAATATTTTTTTTTATTTCAATTTTGTTTTATTTCAATTCTGCCTCTTTTCTTGGTCAACAATGTCTCAGTTTCTATGACACATGGTCTGAAGAGTAAACTACTACAAAGTGAATTTAAGGCATCCATGGTGGCTTCTGGAACATGTGTATATCCAGCCTTAGCAAATTAACAGGTAGGCAAGTAACTGAGGAAAGTAGTGGAAGGGTCGGTCTACAGAGTCACTTATTTATAGCAACAGTAGGTTACTGGAAGCACAAATGGAAATTTTTATTTGAATTTTCTTTCACAAAGCCTTTTGGTTTTGAACATAGTAAAAGACAAGAGAGAACTGCTAAAAATGATTAGTACTAAAGTTCAAATACTTTTTATTGACTAAAATGCCATAAAATATTATAGTGCCTGACAAGACTATGAGGGAGATTAAAATGGCAAATTTAGGGGTGATCTTAAGACACAAAGACGTTTGTTTCATGGCCAAATCAAGAGTCAAATTTTTTTTAATGCTGAGAAAAATAAGTAACATGATGCTTTCAAACACAAACTTTAAAAAGATCTATAGTATTTCATGGGTAATGTTAAATGTTTCAAAAGTCAATTTAGGACACATCTCTTCCTGAAGATAATCTCCCTTTAAGAACAGACGAAGTCCCATAAACTGTAAGGTTTGTAATTTAACTCAAGGAAATATTAATGATCAAATAAATAACTCCAAAGAGAATCCAAATGGAAATTAAGGGTTGCAAAGAGGAGCTGAAAGAGTTGACTCTGAAATAATATTAAAATAATATCTGTAATAGCAACAATACAAATCACTTATAAAATATTGTGTCACTCCTAAGTTAAAAGAAAAAGCGTAATATCTGTCCTCAACAAACTTATACTATCTCTAGTAAAAGCCACAAATAAATGAAAAGTAAATGCTAAGGGCACATTGTTAAGAGGGATTGACCTTACGCTAGCCTGCAGATACCAAGGATCAAGGATCAGGAATTATAACCTCAGTCCTTGATTTGTTCCTCTGGCCTGCCTCGCCTCAGTTCACTCGGCTCCCCTCACCCTGCCTGGCATTAAGCATCTCCACCTAACTCCAGTTTCCAGGAAGCCGAGATCACAGCCAGTCTTCTGTGGCTCCTCCCACTTAACTGAAATGTATCTCACCTGTCCTGTTCTGCCCTACCTTTCCTGAGCTTCTTTGTGTAGCATACTTGGTATACTTGGAGGCAATAAAATTCATTTATCTGGTCTCCACTCTACCTCCTCTAGAGGACTTCACACACTGGAAAGGAAGACCACTTTGAAGATTTGTGATATAAGCACAGGCTAATAAAGGCCTGAATAGAGGATCACCATAAAAAAGAAAAAAGAAATGATTGAGAGAAATTACAAAGGAAGAATTAATAAAATGGAGTGACTAGCTGCCTAGAGATGAGGAAGAGGAGCAAGTAAAGGGAACTAGAAAAGTCAGCAGATGTTTTGTTTAGGCAGGTTAAGTTGGAGGTCAAAAGGTTAAGGTTAAAATTGGAGGTCTCAAAAGAAGTCAAGTGAAAATGTCCAGTGGGCAGCTTGAGATGACCATACATACAAAAAGCTAGAAGATGAAAACCACTGCCTGAAAAGACATGCATGGAAAATATGTACATACATCTAACTGATATACTATTCTAAGTATTGCTTAAAATACGTTACTTAACAAACTTACTAACATTGCCTTACATAGTATTTGTGAAAATAGGTGTCTGGGAGACAGATTGGTTTTGGATTTAATATGCTTGAATTGGTAAAAAGTATTCCCCATAGTAGAAGGCCCTTAAAACACTTTTATTCTATTTCCAGTCATTAGAGGGAGAGAATTTTCTCTTCCTGGAGCAAGTTTCTAAGAGCACGGTCTTTTTGTTTGGCACAACCCTGTTGTGCCCTCATTCTCTGTCCATCACTTAAAGCTTTTGCTATACAATGGAGGAATTTTGTGGGAGAAACTGTAGGAAGCTCCTGGGATTTTTTTACTGAGAAATAGTGGTTTCAAATAGTCAAACTACATATTTTCAGTCTATCACATATTCAGTAGCTTCTTGCTCTTATTCTAGCCTTAGCCTCTCCTACCTCTTTGTTTTCTCATCTGATGCAGTTGCCCACAAAGGCCTTTCATTCTAAAGGCTTTCTTAAGGCAATAAGAATTTACAAGGTGTTAATGGACCAAATATGTTTGTTCTTTATTTTAATAATGAGAATTGAAAAGGCCATTGAAAATTAAATCAGATTCTAGAGACATGTAGACAGCATTTTGTAAAAGGAGTGTCACATTGTGAATAAGTCTTGATGGAAGGCATACAGTACTCTCAAATTCCCCAATTTTAGGGCTAAGCCTTCATTTTTTAAGATTGAATAAGGTACGGCTCTCGGCTTTCTGATTATTCAGGTTATAGGTACACAGCCCCACTCAGCTACATGTGCCCCAAGATTAATACATAAAACAAAATTTTAGAATTCACTCTGATCTTTGGGTGTCCCCTGTAATGTTTGTGATCCTATATTGTGTTTTTTTTTTCTTTTACTTTTGATTCCATGGTAAGAACAAATACTCTCATTTCCTTTGGTTACTGAGGAACAAGATTTATCCTACAACTCCATTTCTATTTGCTCTACATCCACTCCTAACCCTACCTAACTGCTTTCCTGTTTTGTTCATCTAATTCCTCCAGTTATGCCCTTCACCCAGCACTCTGCATTCTGGCCCAGGTGACAAATCTAACCTGTTCTATTTTCTAAACTCTAAAGTTTCCCCTATAATCTCGTTTTTTTAATAATTCTACCTCTGACTCTTCTTCCCACCACATTACCACAGTACAAACCCCACAGGGTGTTAAAAATCCCATAGTTTCAGGATATATAGTAACTATATATATAATATATATGTATATACATAAACACATACACATTCTCATATATATATTAACTATCTTTGGTATATCCAGGCCCAGTCACACCAGAGCTATTTTACCTTTCCACATATAAATTGAGAAGATGCATAAAACTGGAAACTTTACATGGAACCACTAAATACCATAGCACCTAAAATATTATCTTAGGATTTCCATTTTACTTCCAAATAGATAATAGCAGAGGACAAGTATCTTGGGGAAGAGTGCTTCAAAAGCATGTTAAGATCAAATTTTGTAGAAAACTCACATATACTCACCTTAAAAATGCACTGGGTGCTTTGAAATGCTAGAATCTGTCCCAACATGAAATATTTTTAAAAACAACATTATTGAGATATGTCACACAATAAACTGTATATATCTAAAGTATTAGAGAAATTTTGACATATGTATATACCTGTGAACCATCACCACACTCAAGATAGTGAACATATTCATCACTCCAAAGAGTTCTTCCTCCCCACTATGTTTACTTCCTCTTTCCTATACCCACATCCTTGTGCCCAGTTAACCACTGATCTGCTTTCTGTCACTATAGGTTACTTTGCATTATTTTAGAGTTTTATATAAATGGAATCTTAGGGTGTATATTCTCTTGTGTCTGGCTTCCTTCACTCAGCAAAATTATTTTGAGAGTCATCCATGTTGTCACTTGTCTGTTAATAGTTCATCCCTTTATGTTGCTGAATAGTGTTCCATTGTATAGATATATCACAATTTTTTAATCCATTCACCTGTTGGTGGACAATGGGGTGATGTTTCCAATTTGAGGCTACTGTAACTGAAGTTGCTATGAACATTCTTGTACACATCTTTGTGTATACATATGCTTTGTTCTCTTGGGTAAGTAACTCAGAGTAGAGTGACTAAATCATATGGTAAGTGCGTCATTAATTTTGTAAGCCACTGCCAAATTGTTTTTCAAAGTAGTTGTATGATTTTACATTACCCTCAGCAGTGTTTGAAAATTTTAATTCCTGCACATCCTTGCCGAAACTTGGTATGGTCAGGCTTTTAAGTTTTATCCATTCTAAAAGCTATATAGAAGTAACTCAGTGTGGTTTTAATTTGCATTGCTGTAATGCCTAATGATATTTTAGCATCTTTTCATGTGCTAATTGGCCTTTCATACATATTTTGTGAAATCTGTTCAAGTCTCTTGCTCATTTTTTGATTTTTTTTCTTATTATCAACTTTTGAGAGTTCTCTATATATTCAGGATAAAAGTCTTTTGTCAGATGTTTTGCAAACATTTTCTTCCAATCTGCAGCTTGGCTTTTATTCAACTGGGTCTTCTCAAGAGGAGAAGTTTAAATTTTTTATTTGGTCCATTTTATCTATTTCTTCTTTTACAAGTCTCATTTGGTGTCCTACCTAAGAAATAGTTGCAAGGTTGCAAAGATTTTCTCATACGTTTCCTAGAAATTTTAGGTTTTATATTTAGGTGTCTGAATCACTTTAAGTTAAATTTTTTATATGGACAGAGGTGTGTATTGAATTTCACTTTTTAACATGGGGGTATTCAATTGTTCTAGCATAATTTGTTGAAAAAATATTCTCTGTTGAATTGCCTTCGCATTATTGTTGCAAATCAGGGTGAGTCTATTTCAGGACTCTATTCGGTTCCATTGATCTATTTTTACTGCTCTATCATACTGTTTTGATTACTCTGGCTTTATTTTAAATCTTAAAAATCAGGTAGTTTTAGTCCTTCAACTTTGTTCTACTGTTCCAAAATTATTTTGACTATTTTAGGTCTTTGCCTTTCCATATAAATTTCAGAGTCAGCATGGCAGTTCCAACAGACAGTCTGCTAAGATTTTGATGGGGCTTGCCTTAAATCTACAGCTTAATTTAGGAAGAACAGATCTCCTATCATTAGAAAGTCTTCAGACTCATGAACATGGTAAATCCCTTTAGGTCTTCAATATTTCCCAGCAGTGTTTTGTTGTTTTTAGCATACAGATCTTTTATAGTTTTTATTAGAATCATCCCTATGTATTTTATATATAATGGTTTTGTTACTGGTGTTATCTTTCAATCAATTTGTGATCATTTGTTGCTAGTATATAAAAATAAAATAAAATTTTATATATTGATCTTCTACCCTACGACATTCCTAAACGTACTTATTAGTTCTACTAGATTGTTTTGTATATTCCTTCAGATTTTCTACATAGACAGTCATGTCATTTGTGATAAACACGCTTTAATTATTCTATTCCAATCTGGATATATTTTATTTTTCTGCCCTTACTGAAATGGCCATAACCTCCAGTCTAAGGTTAAATAGAAGTGAAGGCAGACCTCCATGTCTTTTCCTGATCTTAGAGAATTCAGTCTTTTACTATGAAAAATGATGTTAGCTTGTAGGTATTTTACATTTGATCTTCACTAGGTTGAGGAAGTTCTGTTCTATTCCTAGATTGCTGAATTTTTTTCAATCAGGAATGGATGTTGGATTTTGTCAAATATTTTTTTTCTGTGTCTATTGAGATGAGTTTGCTAATATGATGAATTATATTAGTTGATTACCTAATGTTAACCCAACCCTGCATTCCTGGGATGAAATCTACTTGGTCGTGATATATTATCATTTTTATATATTGTTGCATTCAGTAGGCTAATATTTTGTTTAGAATTTTCCCATCAGTGTTCATGAAGGATACTAGTCTGGAATTTTCTTGTAATATCTTTGTCTAATTTTGGTATTAATACGATGATGGCCTCATAAAATGAGTTGGGGAATATTCCTTCTCTTCAGTGTTTTGAAAAAGTTTGATTAAGTTGTCATTATTGCCTTTTTAAATGTTTGGTTCAATTCACCGTGAATTATTGTCCTGGATATTCAGTCACGGGAATATTTTTAACTACAGATTCCATCTCTTTAATAGACACAGGTCTCTTCAGGTTATGTGTTTCTCAGTGAGTGAGCCTTGGTAGTTTGTGTCTTCCAAGGAATTTGTCCATTTTATCTTAGTTATCAAATTCACAGGGGTAACAGTGTTCATAATATTTCCTTACTATCCATTTAAGATCTATAGAATCCATAGTGATGTCACCTTTCTCATTTCTGATATTAGTAATTTATGCCTTTTCTCTTAGTCTGTCTGAAACTTTATCAATTTATTGATATATTCTCAAATTCCTTTGATTACAATGACTTTATTATTTTTATACTTTCTATTTCATTGGTTTCTAGATTGATTTTTATTTCCTTTCTCGTGCCTAATTTGGATTTAATTTACTCTTCTTTTTCTAGTTCCTTAAGATGAATATGAGGTCATTGATTTGAGACCTTTCCTGTTTTTTAATATAGGCATTCAATGCTATAAATTTCCTTTTAAGTACTGCTGTAGCACTAGTTCACAGTTTCTGACATGCTGCTGTTTCATTTTCATTTAATTAAAAATATTTTCTAATTTTCATTTTGATTTCTTTTTTGACCAGTATATTGTTTAGAACCATGTCATTTAGTTTTCAAATATTTTGGAATTTTCCAGATATTTTTCTATTATTGGTTTTTAATTTAATTGTATTATGGTCAGAGAACATATTTGTATTTTTATATTTGCATGATTAATGAACCATTTATCTGCTGAAATAAACTTCTTTATCCCTGGTAATAATATTTCCTCTGAAATCTACTTTTACTTATATTAAAATAGCTAGTCCACCTTTCTTTTGACTAATGCTAGTATGGTACGTCTTCTATAGTTTTGTTTTTAACAATATGGCTTTATATTTAAGTTGTGCTTTTGGTGGGCAATATATAGTTGCTGTTTGGTAAATTAAACTTTTAATTTTGAGACAATTGTAGATTCACATGCAGTTATAAGAAGTAATATAGAAAGTCTCATATGCCCTTTATCCAGTTTTCCCCAAAGGTAACATCTTAAAAAACTATACTAAAATCTCAGCTAGAGTGTAATATTTATACAGTCAAGGTACTTGAGTCTCACACTCAAAGACCCTCATGTTGCTGTTTTATAGTCACACTCACTTGTCTGCTACTCAAACCCTTCATCATTAACCCTTGGCAACCACTAATGTATGGAGCACTTCCATAATATTGTCAAATCAAGAAGGTTATATAAATGGGATCATACTGTATGTAACCTTTTGGGATAACCTTTTTTTTACTCAGTATAATGTGTATATGATGAATGTGTTCCTTTTTATTGTTGAGCAATATTCCATGGTATGAATATAACCCCTGAATGTTTACCCATTAGGACATCTAGATTGTTTCTAGTTTTTGGCTGTTCCAAATAACGTTGCTGTAAATATTTGTATGTAGGTATTTGTAGGTACATAAGTTTTCATTTCTTAGGAATAAATGCTAGAAGCACAATTGCTGGGTTGTAGGCTAAGTGCATGTTTAGTTTTTAAAGAAACCAGAAAACTTCTCCGGAGTGGCTGTTAACCATTTTACATTCCCACCAGCAATGTGTGAGTGATGCAGTTTCTCCACAACCTCAACATTTGGTATTGCCACTTTTTAAAAAGTTTCTTTAGCCATTTTGATAGGTATATTATATATTTTAGATACTAGCCTTTGTCAGATATGTGGTTTGCAAATATATCTCCCACTCTGAAGCTTGACTTTTCAACCTCTTAACAGGGTCTTTCACAAAGCAAAAGTTTTTTATTTTAATGAAGTACAATTTATCAGTTTTCCTTTGATAGATCATCTTGTTGGGGTCAAATCTAAGAACTTGCTTAGTCCTACATCCTGAAGGTTTTCTCCTATGTTTTTTCTAAAAGTTTACAGTTTTACATTTTATATTTAAGTCTCTTATCTATTTTGAGTTAATTTTTGTATAAAGTGTGAGACTCAGAGATTTATCCATTTAATTGATTAATCATTACTTATGGATATCCAATTACTCCAGCATAGTCTATTGATAGGGCTGTTCCTCCATTGAATTATATTTGCACCTTTGTCAAAGATCCGTTGGCCATATTCATGTGGTTCTATTTCTGGGTTCTTTGTTCTGTTCCACTGATCTGTTTGTCTATCCCTCTGCCAACACTACAGGTTTTGATTACTGTAGCTACATAATCTTGAAATGGGGTAGATTGTTTTCCCCCACTTTTTTTTTCTCAAAAATTTTTTAGCTATTCTAGTTCCTTTGCCTTTTTAATATAAATTCTAGACTAATTTGTCTATATGTACAAGAAACTTTGATAGGAAATGTATTAAACCTGTATAGCAATTTGAAGAGAATTGACATCTTTACTTTGTGACTCTTCCAATCATGACATGGTATTTACCTTCAATTGTTATTTATTCTGTAGCTTTTACCATGTGTTGTACACATTTTGTTAGATTTATATCTAAGTAACTTTTTTTAGTGATTTTAAATGGTATTGTATCTTAAACTTAACCCACCATGTGTTCATTACTCCTATATAGAAATATAATTGATTTTAAGGTGTATATCTTGTATCCTCTGAACTTGCTAAGCTCTTTAGTTCTAGGAGATTTTGTTCAGGTTTCTTGGTATTTTCTACACAATAACATCATATGCAAATAGGGACAGTTGTATTTTCCTTTCCAGTATGTATGCCTTTTATTTCCTTTTCTTGCCTTTCTACACTGGTTAGAACTTCCATTACTAGGTTGAGCAGAAGTGGTGAGAGCAGACACCTTTGCCTTGTTCCAGACTTTGGGAGGAGAGCATGTAGTCTTTCATTATTAAGTATAATATTAACTGTAGGTTTTTGTAGATGTTCTTTAACAAGTTGAGGAAGTTCTCCTTATTCCTGTTTTTTCTGAGAGTTTTTATCATGAATGGGTGTTAAATTTTGTCAAGTGCTTTTTCTGTATTAATTGATATGATCCTGTGATTTTCTTCCTTTCAGACTTTTAATATGATGGATTACACTGATCAGTTTTTGAATATTGAATCAGCTTGGCATCCATGGAGTAAACCCCAGTTGAACATAATGTTAATTTTCACATATTGCTGAATTCTGTTTGCTAATATTTTATTAAGGATTTAAAAATATAAATCCTTGAGGGTTATTGGTCTCTAGTTTCTTTTTCTGTAAGAAAAGTCTTTGTGTTTTTGGAGTGTCAGGTTAAAGCTGGCTTAATAGAATGAATTGAGAAGTACTCTCTCTCTCTTCTGTTTTCCAGAAAAGATTGTATAGAATGGTGTTAATTCTTTAAATACTGTTTATAATTTCCTGTTATACCATTTGGGCCTCAATATTTCTTTGGGGGAACTTTAAGATTTCAAAATTGATTTTCTTCACAGTTGTAAGGTTATGTAAATGATCTGCCCCATGTTGGGTGTTTTAGTAGTTTGTGTTTTTTGAGGAATTAGTCTACTTAGTCGAAGTTGCTAAATTTATGGGTATAGGGTTCTTTGTGGTATTCCCTTACTATCTTTTTGTTATCTGTAGTGTCTGTAATGATGTTTTATTCCTGTAATGATATCGTCTTTTTTTTTTTTTTTTGGTCAGTCTTGCTAGAGGTTTGTCAATTTTGAAGAGTGAGCTTTTTAATTTTCTCTATTTTCTGTTTTCAGCTTCATTGGGTTTTAGTCTTTATTTCTTTTATTTGGCTTGCTTTGGGTTTATTTTCCTCTTCTTTTCCTAGGTTCTTAAGATGAAAGCTTAGATTATTGATCTATGACTCTTCCTATTTTCCAAAGTCAGTGTTTCTTGCTATAAATATCCATCTCAGCAATTAAGGTAAATCCAGAAATTTCAGTGTATTGCATTTTCATTTTCATTTAGTTTGAAGAGTTTTTTATTTCCTTTGACACTTTCTCTTTCACTCATGGATTATTTATCAGTGTCTTGTTTAGTTTCCATGTGATTTTCCTGTTACCTCTCTGTTATTGAGTCCTAGTTTGATTCCATGGTGGTCAGAGTACACATTCCATATGATTTCAGTTCTTTTAAATTTATTGAGGTTTGTTTTACAGCCCAGTTTATGGTCTGTTTTGGTAAATGTTCCATTGGCACTTGGAAAAAATCTGTATTCAGCCATTGTTGAGCAGAATGTTCTGTAAATGTCAGTTATATACTGTTGGTTGATGGCGCTGTTGAATTCTTACATATCCTTGATGATTTTTCTGTCTAGTTGTTGTATCTGTTGCTTAGAGAGTGGTGTTGGAATCTTCAACAATAATTTTGGATTGTCTATTCCTCCTTTCATTTCTATCAGTTTTTGCTCTACACATTTTGCAACTCTTGTTTGGTACATGCACTTTTAGAATTGCATTGTCTTCCTGGTGGACTGACCTCTTTATGGTTATGTAATGTCAACTCCATTTCCCCAACTCAGAGAGTCCATCAGGCTCTACCTGACTTCACCCTCCCTGTGCCACAGATAGGAAACTCTCTCAAGGAAAGTACTATGGCCACTGTAGGCTCACCTCATTTATTTCCCATCTTTCAAGGAAGATGCACTTAATTGCCTGATGGCCAGTGTCTTGAAAAACTAATATTTCATACATTTTTTACTGTTTTTTGGGGGGAAGATGAGAGGATACAGAGGAGTTGCTTAGAGGTGACAGGGTAAAACTGGCTCCTCTTATTCCATCTTTGGCGTGGGTCAAGTCTCATTAGTTTTAATAGTATTGGATGTAGTGGACTCTTTTTCTGTGCTCCTATTCTCTAAATGACAATCTGGGAAATTTCAGGCCTTCAGAAAGCTCCAACTGAATATTATGAATAAGGAGTTGGTCCGGTTTTGCATTATAGTGCAATGATGAGGTTAGATCTCACAGATAAAACTCTTGGACTTTCTCTTGAAGGACAAGCATTGAAGCTGCTCTGAGTCCACATTTTCTACATCTCAAATACCATTTTTGATTAAGGGCTAGAGCTTCCTCTCTGAATGATTATCATTAATAGACTAATAGGAAGAGTAGTTTCCTTATAGGAGCCAAGTATTTAGGGGGACAGGCCAATAGACATCATTACTAGACATCATTTCCAGACATTAGTTAACTTTTCCAAGTTTGAGGTGGATTTTTCCCCAGTAGATCTGAATTGCACCAGCTTTTATGCAGGCACTGTAAGTGCCTTTAAAGCAAATGAATCATGTACACTTACAGTTGAAGCTTTGAATTAGTATTTGGTTCAGTGAAGAGGCCTTCATTTGTAGAGAGAATATCATTACGGTATCAGTCTCTACCCTATCAGTGTAATTTGAGCATTGTATAGCATGATAGGAATATTCTTCCTTCTTTCTAAGTGTTTTGAAACATTCTTCACACCAACTTTAGGACCAGTTGACTCAAATAGTGGTACATCTGCTCTTTTCCTTTTTTATCCATAGAATACAGTTAACAGAATTGTGGATACTGTTTTGAGGTTATAGCTGAAAGATCATTTTATATTTGATTTTTTAAATCTTGGATTAATCTTACGTAATTACTCTTGAATTGCTAAATAGACTGTACTTACATCCAGGAAGTCATAACCATCCTAAATGTATGTACACCTAACAACACAATATCAAAATATGTGAAGCAAAAATTGTTGGAAATGAAAGGACGAATAACAAGTCCACCATTATAGATGGAGATGTCAACACCCCTCTTTCAAGTAATTTGAGAGATCAAGCAGGCTGAAGCTAAGAAACACGTGACCTAAACAGCACTAACAATCAACTGGATCTAATTGACATTCGTGAAATGTTCCATCTAACAGCAGCAGAATACACATTCTTCTCAAGCCCACCCTGAACATCCACCAAGATAGATCACATTCTGAGCCATAGGACATACCTTAACACATACTTAGAAATAGAAATCATTCAAAGCATGTTCACAGACAACAATCAAGTTAAGCTAGAAATCAATGAAAAGTAGCTGGAAAATTACCCAAATATTTGGACATTAAATAACACACTTCCAAATAATACAAATCAAAGAATGACTCTCAAGAGAAACTTAGAAATATCTTGAACTAAATGAAGATGAAAATACAACCTATCAAGATTTGTGGGTACACTGGAAGTGGTGCTTACAGGGAATTTTATAGCATTGAATGCATATATTAGAAGGAAAAAAAATCTAAAAATCAGTAATCTAAGCCTTTGCCTGAAGAAACTAGAAAAAGAAAAAATTAAAACCAAAGTAAGCAGGAAAAGTAAATAATGAAAACTAGAAAAGAAATCATTGAAATTGAAACCAGGAAATCAATAGAGAAAAATCAACAAAGCCAAAAATTGCTTTGAAAAGATTGATAAAATCAGTAAACCTCTAGCTAGGCTAAGAAAAAAGAAAGAAAACACAAGTTACTAATATCATAAAGGAAAGAGGGACCATCACTACTGATCCCATGAATATTAAAAAGGATAACAAAGGAATATTATGAAGAACTCTATGCGCACAGATTTGACAACCTAGATGAAAGGAAACAATTCCTTGAAAGATACAATCTATTAAAAATTACATTAAGAGATCACTGTTCCGGGAAGATGGTGGCATGAGTAGGGTGGTGGAAATATCCTCCCAAAACCATATATATTTGTGAAAATACAACAAATACAACTATTCCTAAAAGAGAGACCAGAAGATACAGTACAACAGCCAGGCTACAGCTACATCTGCGAGAACTCAGTGCCTCAAGAAGCGGGTAAGATACAAAGCTGCGACCTGGCAGGACCGGAGCACTCCCCCACACCAGCACACTGGCGGGAGGAAAAGAATCAGAGTGGGGAGGGAGTGGAAGCACAGGACTGCTAAATAACCAGCACTGGTGATCTGCACCAGGAGCACAGACACACATCGCACGGTGTACTGGAGATTAGAGAAACAGAAGGGCAGGATCCGAGATGGAGACTGTGAGCGGGTCCCCACAGCCAGCTCCCCTTAGACAAAAGAAAAGTGGGCGCTTTCTTAAAAGTCTTAAAGACACAAAGACCCAAGAGCAGAACAAAATCGTCCCAGTGCACTCAACCCAGCAGGCTGGGAATCTTGAGGAACTTCGGGCCCCCTAACCAGCTGCCGGGTAAGGCAGCCCCAAAGCCCCTCACAGAGATAAGCAGCCTGCCATTCGTCCCCACCCACAACAACCACACAGAATCTCCTCCCGGAGGGTGCATAGCTAACCGGGAAGGGCTGCACAGAATCTCCTCCTGGCAGGCACGCAGCTAACTGGGAAGGACCGCGCAGAATCTCCTCCCGGTGGTCATGCAGCTAACCAGGAAGGGCAGCAGAAGCCAGAGCAAGGGCCAAAAGTCACCAAGAGACGCAGAACACACCTGGTGTGGCTGGAAACCCCTGCAGTGCTCTAGACTAGCCTAAGGGTGGCCCCATCCATGGCAGTTTAGGGGATTATCCCAGGGACTGCCTCCCAGTGTGCACGTAACCAGCACAGGCTGCAAAGAAGGGCAAGGAGAACAACAAGCAGGAAGGGACTTTGTTCTCCCAGCTGACACACGTGTCACCAGCCTGCGACCACTTCTATCACCATGAAAAGACAGACGAATATGGTCCAGTCAACACTTACCCAGACAACCCCAGAGAGAGGGCCAGGTGGGATAGACTTAAACAATGTTCCTGAAAAAGAATTCAGAATAAAACTCATAACCATGCTGATATACCTACAGAGACATATGCAAGACCTAAGGGAGGAAGTGAGGAGAGATATTACAGAAATGAAACAATCGATTGACGGGCTGAAGAGCAGACTGGAGGAGGTGAAGAGACTGTTAATGGAATAGAAATCAGAGAACAAGAGTACAGAGAAGCTGAGGCAGAGAGAGATAAAAGGAAAACTAGGAATGAAAGAATATTAAGAGAACTGTGTGACCAATCCAAACGGAACAATATTCACATTATAGGGGTACCAGAACAAGAAGAGAGAGAAAAAGGCATAGAAAGTGTCTTTGAAGACATAATTGAGGAGAACTTCCCCAAGCTGGGAAAGGAAATAGTTTCTCAGACCATGGAAGCCCACAGATTTCCCAACACAAGGGACCCAAGGAAGACAACACCAAGACACATAATAATTAAAATGGCAGAGATCAAAGACAAGGACAGAGTATTAACGGCAGCCAGAGAGAGAAAAAAGATCACCTACAAAGGAAAACCCATCAGGCTAACATCAGACTTCTCAACAGAAACTTTACAGGCCAGAAGATATCGCATGATATATTTAATGCAGTGAAACAGAAGGGCCTTGAACCAAGAATACTGTATCCAGCACGATTATCATTTAAATTTGAGGGAGGGATTAAACAATTCCCAGACAAGTGAAAGTTGAGGGAATTTGCCTCCCACAAACCAACTCTACAGGATATCTTAAAGGGAATGCTCTAGATGGAAGCACTCCTAAGGCTAAAAAGATGTCCCCAGAGAAAATAAATTCATAGCAAAGAAAGAAGACCATCCAAACACTAACTAAAGGCAAAAAAAAAATCAACTTTCCACAAAAACAGTCAAAGGAATGCAAAAGAGTACAGAATAAAACACCTAATATATAAAGAATGGAGGAGGAAGAATAAGAAGGGAGAGAAATAAAGAATCATCACACTGTATAAATAATAGCTTAACAAGAGAGTTAAGTTAGACTGTTAGATAGTAAAGAAGCTACCCTTAACCTTTGGTAACCACGAATCTAAAAGCTGGCAATGGCAATAAGTACCTATCTATCGATAATCACCCTAAATGTAAATGGACTGAGTGCACCAATCAAAAGACACAGAGTAATAGAATGGATAAAAAAGCAAGACCCATCTATATGCTGCTTACAAGGGACTCACCTCAAACCCAAAGATATACACAGACTAAAAGTGAAGGGATGGAAAAAGATATTTCATGCAAACAAAGAGAAAAAAGCAGGTGTGCAGTACTTGTATCAGACAAATAGACTTCAAAACGAAGAAAGTAGCAAGAGATAAAGAAGGACATTACATAATGATAAGGGGGTCAGTCCAACAAGAGGATATAACCATTTTAAATATATATGCACCCACACAGGAGCACCAACATATGTGAAACAAATACTAACAGAATTAAAGGAGGAAATAGAAAGCAATGCATTCATTTTAGAAGACATCAACACACCACTCACTCCAAAGTACACATCAACCAGACAGAAAATAAGTAAAGACACAGAGGCACTGAACAACACACTAGAACAGATGGACCTAACAGACATCTACAGAACTCTACACCCAAAAGCAACAGGATACACATTCTTCTCAAGTGCACATGGAACATTTTCCAGAATAGACCACATACTAGGCCACAGAAAGAACCTCAGTAATTTCAAAAATATTGAAATTCTACCAACCAACTTCTCACATCACAAAGGTATAAAACTAGAAATAAATTATACAAACAAAACAAAAAGGCTCACAAATCCATGGAGGCTTAACAACATGCCCCTAAATAATCAATGGATCAACGACCAAATTCAAACAGAGATCAAACAACATATGGAGACAAATGACAACAACAGCACAAAGCCACAACTTCTGTGGGACGCAGCAAAGGCAGTTCTAAGAGGAAAGTATATTGCAATCCACGCCTATTTAAAGAAGGAAGAACAATCCCAAGTGAATAGTCTAAAGACATAATTACTGAAATGGGAAAAAGAAGAACAAATGAGGCCCAAAGTCACCAGAAGGAGGGACATAATTAAGATTAGAGAAGAAACAAATAAAATTGAGAAGAATAAAACAATAGAAAAAAATCAATGAAACCAAGAGTTGGTTCTTTGAAAAAATAAACAAAATAGATAAACCCCTAGCCAGACTTATTAAGAGAAAAAGAGAATCGGCACTCATAAACAGAATGAGAAAGGAAAAATCACAATGGACCCCACAGTAATACAAAGAATTATTAGAGAATACTATGAAAATCTATATACTAACAAGCCGGAAAACCTAGAAGAAATGGACAACTTCTTAGAAAAATACAAACTTCCAAGACTGACCAAACAAGAAACAGAAAACCCAGACCAATTACCAGCAACGAAATTGAATCCGTAATCAGAAAACTACCCAAGAACCCCCGGTCCAGATGGATTCACCGCTGAATTCTACCAGACATATAGAGAAGAAATAATACCCATTCTCCTTAATGTTTTTTCCAAAAAACAGAAGAGGAAGGAATACTTCCAAACTCATTCTATGAAGCCAGCATCACTCTAATACCAAAATCAGGCAAAGGCACCACAAAAAAAGAAAATGACAGACCAATATCCCTGATGAACACAGATGCAAAAATACTCAACAAAATATTAGCAAACCAAACTCAAAACTACATCAAGAGGATCATACACCATGATCAAGTGGGATTCATCCCAGGGATGCAAGGATGGTACAACATTTGAAAATCCATCAACATCATCCACCACATCAACAAAAAGAAGAACAAAAACCACATGATCATCTCCATAGATGCTGAAAAAGCATTTGACAAAATTCAACATCCATTCATGATAAAAAAACTCTCAACAAAATGGGTATAGAGGGCAAGTACCTCAACATAATAAAGGCCATATATGACAAACCCACAACCAACATCATACTTAACAGCGAGAAGCTGGAAGCTTTTCATCCAAGATCGGGAACAAGACAGGGATGCCCACTCTCTCCACTGTTATTCAACATAGTACTGGAGGTCCTAGCCACAGCAATCAGACAAAACAAAGACATACAAGGCATCCAGATTGGTAAAGAAGAAGTCAAACTGTCATTATTTGCAGATGACATGATACTGTACATAAAAAACCCTAAAGATTCCATTCCAAAACTACTAGAACCAATATCTGAATTCAGCAAAGTTGCAGGATACAAAATTAACACACAGAAATCTGTTGCTTTCCTATACACTAATGATGAACTAACAGAAAGAGAAATCAGAGAAACAATTCCATTCACAATTGCATCAAAAAGAATAAAATACCCAGGAATAAACCTAACGAAGGAAGTGAAAGACGTGTACTCTGAAAACAACAAGACACTCCTAAGAGAAATTAAAGAGCACACTAACAAATGGAAATGCATCCTATGCTCTTGGCTTCGTAGAATAAATATTGTCAAAATGGCTATACTACCTAAAGCAATCTACAGATTCAATGCAATCCCTATCAAACTACCAACAGCTTTCTTCAATGAACTGGAACAAATAATTCTAAAATTCATATGGAACCACAAAAGACCCCGAATAGCCAAAGCAATCCTGAGAAGGAGGAATAAAACAGGGGGAATTATGCTCCCAGACTTCAAGCTCTACTACAAAGCCACAGTAATCAAGACAATTTGGTATTGGCACAAAAACAGACCCACAGACCAGTGGAACAGAATAGAAAATCCAAACATTAACCCAAACATATACAGTCATTTAATATTTGATAAAGGAGCCTTGGATATACAATGGGGAGATGACAGCCTCTTCAGTAGCTGCTGTTGGAAAAACTGGACAGCTACATGTAAGAGAATGAAACTGGACTACTGTCTAGCCCCATACACAAAGGTAAACTCAAGGTGGATCAAAGACCTGAATGTAAGTCATGAAACCATAAACTCTTAGAAAAAAACATAGGCAAAAATCTCTTGGACATAAACATGAGCAACTTCTTCATGAACATATCTCCCCAGGCAAGGGAAACAAAAGCAAAAATGAACAAGTGGGTCTCTATCAAGCTGAAAAGCTTCTGTACAGCAAAGGAAACCATCAGTAGAACAAAAACACATACTACAGTATGGGAGAATATATTCATAAATGACATATCTGATATGCAGTTGACATCCAAAATATATAAAGAACTCATGCACCTCAACAAACAAAAAGCAAATCATTCAATTAAAAAATGGGCAGAGGATCTGAACAGAAACTTCTCCAAAGAATAAATTCAGATGGCCAACAGGCACATGAAAAGATGCTCCACCTCACTAATCATCAGAGAAAAGCAAATTAAAACCACAATGAGATATCACCTCACACCAGTGAGGATGGCCAACATCCAAAACACAAACAGTGACAAATGTTGGCGAGGATGTGGGAAAGGGGAACCTTCCTACACTGCTGGTGGAAATGCAAATTAGTTCAACCATTGTGGAAAGCAGTATGGAGGTTCCTCAAAAAAACTCAAAATAGAAATAACATTAGACCCAGGAATTCCACTCCTAGCAATTTACCCTAAGAATGCAGCAGCCCAGTTTGAAAGAGACATATGCACCCCTATGTTTATTGCAGCACTATTTACAATAGCCAAGAAATGGAAGCAACCTAAGTGTCCATCAGTAGATGAATGGATAAAGAAGAGGTGGTACATACACACAATGGAATATTATTCAGCCATAATAAGAAAACAAATTCTACCATTTGCAACAACATGGATGGAGCTAAAGGGTATTATGCTCAGTGAAATAAGCCAAGCCGAAAAAGACAAGTATCAAATGATTTCACTCATATGTGGAACATAAGAACAAAGAAAAAAAAAGCTGAAGGAACAAAACAGCTGCAGACTCACAGATCCCAAGAATGGACTAACAGATACCAAAGGGAAAGGGACTGGGGAGGATGGGTGGAAAGGGAAGGACAAGGGGGAAAAAGGGGCATTACGATTAACAGACATAATGTAGGGGGGTGGGCACGGGGAGGGTTCTACAACTCAGAGAAAACAAGTAATGATTCTATAGCATCTCATTACGCTGATGTACAGTGACTGTAATGGGGTATATGGGGGGGACTTGATGATATGGGGAGTCTAGTAATCATAATGTTGCACATGTAATTGTAGATTAACAATACAAAAACAATTACATAAAGAGAAATAGACAATCTATACAGGACTATGTCTATTAAGTAAATTAAATCAATAATAACCTGCTAAAACAGAAATGTGAATTTCTAGAAGGTGAATTCTACCATACACTTAAGAAATTCTGCCAGTTCTCTAAAATCCCTTCTAGAAAAGAGAAGCAGAGCGAATACTTCCTAATTCAATGAAACCAGTATTACCCTAATAGTAAAACCAAAGACAGTACAGAAATGAAAACTACAAACCAGTATTTCTCAGAAACATATATGCAGAAATTCTCAACAGAGTATTAGTAAATCAAATCCAACAGTGTATAAAAAGAATTATATACCATGATCAAGTGGGGTTTGTTCTAGGTATGCAAGGTTAGTTCAACATTTAAAACTTAATGTAGACTTCCGGGAAGATGGCGGTGTGAGCAGGGCGGCAGAAATCTCCTCCCAACACTATATTTATCTATGAAAACACAGCAAATACATCTATTCCTAAAAGAGAGACGAGAATACACAGGAAAGCGCACAGCGTGCAGCTACACCCGAGAGGACTCGGCACCCCAAGAGGCGGGTAAGATACGGAGCCGCGACCCGGCGGGACCCGAGCCCTCCCCCACCCCAGCGCACCGGCGGGAGGAGAGGATTCAGAGCCGGGAGGGAGTGGAAGTGCACCCCGCGAAGTAGCCAGCCCCGGGGATCTGCGCGGGGAGCGCTGACCCACATTGCGCAGTGCAGCGGAGATTGGAGAGACAGAGCAGCAGGATCTGAGCGGGGAACGCGCCAGGGTGCTTGCAGCTGGCTCCGGGAAGGAAAAAAAAAAGCAGCGCGCTTTCTTCAGCGGTCTTAAAGAGACAGGAGCCCAGCGGAGGAGCCAGATCGCCCCAGCACACTCAGCCCAGCAGGCTGGGAGTCCTGGGGAGTTTCAGACGCCTTAGCTGGCGACCGAGGAAGCGTAGCCATACTTACACTTCTCACTGAGATCAACAGCCTCCTATTCGTTCCCACCCCTGCCAGAGCGATAAAGGGCCCTGCGGAGCGGCACAGTCACAGCTGTGGAATAGTGGGGCAATAGCGCCACCTACAGCATTCCCACAGAATCTACGTCCAGTGGGCATTTTTTTTTGTTTTTTTTGTTTTGTTTTGTTTTGGTTTTTTGTTTTTTCTTTTCTTTCTTTTTTTTCTTTTTTTCCTTCTTTCTTTTTTTCTCTTTTTCTCTCTTTTTTTTTCTTCTCTTTTTAAAGTCTTAAAGAGCCCAGCTGACATACGTGGCAACTATCAGTGACCAAATTATACAGCCATGAAAAGAGAGAGGAATATGGTTCAGACCAAAATCAACCAGACAACCCCAGAGAGGGAGTCTGAAGGGATGGAAATGCACAGTCTTCCTGAAAAAGAATTCAGAATAAAAGTCATAACCATGCTGATGGACCTACAGAGAAATGTGCAAGAGCTGAGGGAGGAAGTGAGGGAACTGAGGAAAGACAATGCAGGAATCAGACAAGCGATCGACGGGCTTAACAGCAGAATGGATGAGATGCAACAGACTGTTAATGGAATAGAAATCAGAGAACAGGATTACAGAGCAGCTGAGGCAGAGAGAGATAAAAGGATTTCTAGGAATGAAAGAATATTAAGAGAACTGTGTGACCAATCCAAAAGGAACAATATTCCCATTATAGGAGTACCAGAGGAAGAAGAGAGAGAAAAAGGGATAGAAAGTGTCTTTGAAGAAATAATTGCTGAAAAATTTCCCTCGCTGGGGAAGGAAGTAGTCTCGCAGTCCACTGAAGCTCATAGATCTCCCAACACAAGGGACCCAAGTAAGACAACACCAAGACACATAATAATTAAGATGGCAAAGATCAAAGATAAAGACAGGGTATTAAAGGCAGCTAGAGAGAGAAAAAAGATCACCTACAAAGGAAAACCCATCAGACTATCATCAGACTTCTCAACAGAAACCTTACAGGCCAGAAGAGAATGGCATGATATATTTAACGTTATGAAACAGAAGGGCCTCGAACCAAGAATATTGTATCCAGCACGATTATCATTTAAATATGATGGAGGGATTAAACAATTTCCAGACAAACGAAAGTTGAGAGAGTTTGCCTCTCATAAACCACCACTACAGGATATTTTAAATGGACTGCTCTAGATGGAAGCACACCTAAGGCTAAATAGATGTCACTAGAGAAAATAAAATCATAGCAAAGAAAGCTGACCATCCAAATACTAACTAAAGGCAAAGAATAAAACACCTAATAGAAAGAATGGAGGAGGAGGAATAAGAAGGGAGAGAAAGAAAGAAACATCAGACTGTGTTTACAATAACTTAACAAGAAAGTTAAGTTAGATTGTTAGATAGTAAAGAAGCAACCCTTGAACCCTTGGTAACCACGAATCTAAAGGCAGCAATGGCAATAAGTACATATCTATCAATAATCACCCTAAATGTAAATGGACTGAATGCACCAATCAAAAGACACAGAGTAACAGAATGGATAAAAAGCAAGACCCATCTATATGCTGCCTACAAGAAACTCACCTCAAATCCAAAGATATACACAGACTAAAAGTGAAGGGATGGAAAAAGATATTTCATGCAAACAACAAAGAGAAAAAAGCCAGTGTTGCAGTACTTGTATCAGACAAAATAGACTTCAAAACGAAGAAGGTAGCCAAAGATAAAGAAGGACATTACATAATGATAAAGGGGTCAGTCCAACAAGAAGATATAACCATTATAAATATATATGCACCCAACACAGGAGCGCCAGCATATGTGAGACAAATACTAACAGAATTAAAGGAGGAAATAGACAGCAATGCATTCATCTTAGGAGACTTCAACACACCACTCACTCCAGAGGACAGATCAACCAGACAGAAAATAAGTAAAGACACAGAGGCACTGAACAACACACTAGAACAGATGGACCTAACAGACATCTACAGAACTCTACACCCAAAAGCAACAGGATACACATTCTTCTCAAGTGCACATGGAACATTTTCCAGAATAGACCACATACTAGGCCACAAAAAGAACCTCAGTAATTTCAAAAATATTGAAATCCTACCAACCAACTTCTCAGATCACCAAGGTATAAAACTAGAAATAAATTTTAGAAACAAATCAAAAAGGCTCACAAATACATGGAGACTTAACAACACTCTCCTAATTAATCAATGGGTTAACGACCAAATCAAAACAGAAATCAAAGAATATATGGAGACTAATGACAACAACAACACAAAGCCACAACTTCTGTGGAACGCAGCAAAGGCAGTTCTAAGAGGAAAGTATATTGCAATCCAGGCCTATTTAAAGAAGGAAGAACATTCCCAAATGAATAGTCTAATGACACAATTACTGAAATTGGAAAAAGAAGAACAAATGAGGCCCAAAGTCACCAGAAGGAGGGACATAATAAAGATTAGAGAAGAAATAAATAAAATTGAGAAGAATAAAACAATAGAAAAATCAATAAAACCAAGAGCTGGTTCTTTGAAAAAATAAACAAAATAGATAAACCCCTAGCCAGACTCATTAAGAGAAAAAGAGAATCTACACACATAAACACAATCAGAAATGAGAAAGGATAAATCACGACGGACTCCACAGAAATACAAAGAATCATAAGAGAATATTATGAGAATCTATATGCTAACAAGCTGGAAAACAAAGAAGAAATGGACAACTTCTTAGAAAAGTACAACCTTCCAAGACTGACCAAGCAAGAAACAGAAAAACTAAACAGACCAATCACCAGTGACGAAATCGAATTGGTAATCAAAAAACTACCCAAGAACAAAACCCCGGGCCTGATGGATTCACCTCTGAATTCTACCAGACATATAGAGAAGAAATAACACCCATTCTCCTTAAAGTTTTCCAAAAAATAGAAGAGGAGGGAATACTTCCAAACTCATTCTATGAAGCCAGCATCACTCTAATACCAAAACCTGGCAAAGACCTCACCAAAAAAGAAAATTACAGGCCAATATCCCTGATGAATGTAGATGCAAAAATACTCAACAAAATATTAGCAAACCGAATTCAAAAATACATCAGGAGGACCATACACCATGATCAAGTGGGATTCATCCCAGGGATGCAAGGATGGTATAACATTCGAAAATCCATCAACATCATCCACCACATCAACAAAAAGAAGAACAAAAACCACATGATCATCTCCATAGATGCTGAAAAAGCATTTGACAAAATTCAGCATCCACTCCTGATTAAAACTCTCAACAAAATGGGTATAGACGGCAAGTACCACAACATCATAAAGGCTATGTATGACAAACCCACAGCTAACATCATACTTAACGGCGAGACGCTGAAAGCTTTTCGTCTAAGATCGGGAACAAGACAGGGATGCCCACTCTCTCCACTGTTATTCAGCATAGCACTGGAGGTCCTAGCCACAGCAATCAGACAAAACAAAGATATACAACGCATCCAGATTGGTAAAGAAGAAGTCAAATTGTCAGTATTTGCAGATGACATGATACTGTACATAAAAAACCCTAAAGATTCCATTCCAAAACTACTAGAACTAATATCTGAATTCAGCAAAGTTGCAGGATACAAAATTAACACACAGAAATCTGTTGCTTTCCTATACACTAATGATGAACTAACAGAAAGAGAAATCAGAAAAAACAATTCCATTCACAATTGCATCAAAAAGAATAAAATACCTAGGAATAAACCTAACGAAGGAAGTGAAAGACCTGTACTCTGAAAACTACAAGACACTCCTAAGAGAAATTAAAGAGGACACTAACAAATGGAAATGCATCCCATGCTCTTGGCTAGGAAGGATAAATATTGTCAAAGTGGCTATACTACCTAAAGCAATCTACAGATTCAATGCAATCCCTATCAAACTGCCAACAGCTTTCTTCAATGAACTGGAACAAATAATTCTAAAATTTATATGGAACCACAAAAGACCCCGAATAGCCAAATCAATGCTGAGAAGGAGGAATAAAACAGGGGGTATTATGCTCCCTGACTTCAAGCTCTACTACAAAGCCACAGTAATCAAGACAATTTGGTATGGCTCAAAAACAGACCCACAGACCAGTGGAACAGAATAGAAAATCCAAACATTAACCCAAACATATACAGTCAATTAATATTTGATAAAAGTGCCTTGGATATACAATGGGGAGATGACAGCCTCTTCAGCAGCTGGTGTTGGAAAAACTGGACAGCTACATGTAAGAGAATGAAACTGACTACTGTCTAGCCCCATACACAAAGGTAAACTCAAGGTGG